>BBSZ01013354.1:6905-18818 GCA_000981365.1 Subanguina moxae
CGGCTGCGGCTTGCGGCTATTTCAATATTGTCGCTGCGGCTGTGCGGCTGCGGCTATTTCTCAAAAATCGGTGCGGCTAGCCGCAAATGCGGCTGCGGCTAGCCGCAGCCGCGACCGTCCCTAATTGTGATACAAAAAGATATGTAATGAAAAGGCATAAGAACTAGGATGAAAGGCGGCAGTAGTTTAGCAGAGAATCACCTACATACTAGAGGACGACATTCAACTCGCCCGGGGTCCAACTCGCCCCGCTCGCCCGGGTGCCAAATTATTTGTTAGCCGTGAACCACTAAACCTAGGTCAAACAGGGTGACTATCGGCTAACGTACACTGGCCTATCCTAAGCCTAATGCTTAGCTGTGTGCCCAGGTATAGTTACTGGGGTGTAAACATACCAATTACAAGGTTGTCTAATTGGATCTACCATGGCAAAACATGATTTAGAAGGGTAATTTTAGAAGACCTAAAACAAGACTAGTTGGACCTGTGGCGAGTTGGGCTTTTATCATTCTAGAGCATCCCAAAATTTGAAAGCTCTTCCACCCTGAAAAAAGAGTACTTCTACTGTGACAAAATGACTAACAAAATATTGCTGGATCCTAGGGCCTATCTGGAGTGCAAAAATTCAGTCTGTCTATTGGGACAGTAAAAAAAAGGAATTTTTGGTCAGAATAAAGTGCTGTCCCATTAAGTTTCCACGACCCCTTCTAACCAAACAAATTTCAGCATTATTGTGTCGCCTGTGTTCTGGCCATTGCCAAAAAGGGATGAATTGTAAAGAGTGCCATCTGTACACCCCTCGACATCACTGCTCTTCCACCCTAAAAAAAGAGTACTTCTACTGTGACAAAATGACTAACAAAATATTGCTGGATCCCAGGGCCTATCTGGAATGCCAAAATTCAGTCTATTTATTAAGACAGTGCGAACGCTTCTCTCGTTTCCATGTGGATAGTCAAGCGTGTAGGCCACAATTTTCAGAAGAAGATGATGATTACCAAGATGAAAAGACACTTTTCAAGCGATCAAGTGAGATTTTTGTGTCTACTTTATTCAAATTATTCCTTCTTCATAATTTTGTGAGTACAGGTGGCAGCAAGACGGGAGACATGTGTGCTTTCAACACTGATTGTCAGGTTGTTTGACTTTTTAAATTATGCTTATCAAAGAGAGGGCGTGGGAGCATCGTAATTTCAGGCACAAATCAGTCGGCCATGGCTTCCAAAATGGATACCAGCTATGCTTTTCGAAATGTATTTTCCCTGTTTCGGTTGGTCTTGAAAGGAATTTCCGCAAATTCAAGTGGATCTCCATGCACTAACCGGTCCTAGGAGAGCTGCCCATGGTTTTTTCTAGTGGTTTCTATTCTTGTGGGACTGCTCAGACAGTTGGTGTAAGATACTCTTAATGGGTATTCGGCTGCTTTGCGGTTAAAGGCAAGCAGAGTCCTGACTGTAAGAGACTAAAGTGAACGCCCACTGGGTTTGGTTGGTGTGTGGATAAACACCTAAACTTGGGAAGTTCCTTTCAAGGCAAAGCAGGGAAAGTCCACTTCGAAAACCATGGCCAAGTGTCGTTACCTTTTTCGAGAAAATGAGAACTGTGAATAAATTTTTGACAAACTTATTGATATAATTAAGTTTGCAGAGTGGGATGTATTGCTTCAATGGAATGTGCACCTGCCTGTCCGACTATGTGTCTATTGCAGGCTATTGTTGGCCAAGTAAGCTTGACAAACAGTCATCTCCACACTCCTTAATCCCACTTTCAGAAGTGAATCCAGGAGACAGTGGCTGTGTCGAAGACCTGCAGTGTGAAGCAGTCTGGCCTGGCTCTAAATGCTCTAGGATGGGACTGTGCGAGTGTCCAGAACACACGGTACCTTCGAAAACCAGGGACGGAACAGTGTGCATCACTGGTGGAGTGCCCCCTGCTTGCCCACTTCCTGAACCCAACAATCCGGAGGCTCCAAATCCAGCCACCATTCTGGCCAATCCAACAAGTCATCCTTTGGCTCAAGACACATAGTTAATATTTTTACATAGTTGATAAAACTAATTAGATAGTCAATAAAGTTAATAACATAGTTAATAGAACTAATTACATAGTTAATAGTTAACTATGTTGATATTAACTATGTATAATTAATTTCATTTTTTAAATTTTAGTATGCCTGTTTTATGCACTAGGTTGGTATTTACTTTTTGTTTTTGGAAATAATTGCTCTTTTAGTACTAGCACCGAAGTCCAGCACTCAAACGGTGGAGATGGTATCTATTTCGCGATTTTGGGTCAAGTTTAATTTTATTTTTGACTCATTTCAGGTTCATCTTGGTGTATCTACCCTGATGGTGATCAAGACGGTAACCTTTTCACTTTATTTAGTAAAACTTAAATAAAAAATTTTCAGTTTTTGTTGCTGACATCTACAAGTATGTTTATTCTTTTTTACATGTGTAACCTTTCACTTAAAAGTTGTCTTCAACTTCTGAATTCGAACTATAAAGTTGAATATTAAGCACGCGCAAAATTTAAAGTTTTTTTACATTTACAATCAGGGATGCCAGATTGCAGCTTAAATTTTGACGCTAGTAGGATATACCCCTTTCCAAAATCGATTTTTCCAAAAGTGCTTAAAAACAATTTTTAAGTTACAATTTTGGTATAAAGAGGCAAAAATAGTAACCTGGAAGAGAGTAAGGGCTGAATTTGGAGGGGAAGGGAATGATAGGGGGCCATCTTCGTTTTATAGCTGATGAGTTTTCAGTTGCGTTCCACACCCACAGGTATGACAATTTGTAAAAAAACCTGGCTTCAGAACATAAGACAAATTCAAGGTCAAGCCCGACTACTTTCCCGAGTATTCAGAAACGGTAAGTTACAGATAGAGAATGGCATGAACCATAATTTTCCCCCTTTTTCCAGGTGGATGGCATTTGTTGTCACAGCAGAGGTAACTACATCTATTAAAAAAATGAGCTTGTTTTTATATTGCTTTAGCTTTTGTTTGCATACAGCCGATGGAGCAGGGAGAGGAGCCTTCCATTCCCAGGTGGTGGTACAACAGGTACAATATATATTATTTGACGCTACTCAGTTATACCCCCCACAACCCGCAATAATTGCTACTTGGTTATATGCTCAAGTTACTCGGGCTCTATTGGGAGGCGAAGGGGAAAGAATAGGGCCACTATGTAAAAGGCTACTCAACCGAGTAGCGTCAATTAATTAATAATTATTATAATTTAGTTATAATTTTTAGTGTCACGGGTACCTGTAGCCAATTTTTATGGGATGCTAGCCAGAGTGAGAATGTGTCGCCCAACAACTTCCGCACCATCGAGCACTGTGAAAGTATGACTTTTAATCTGTAAAAATGGATTATTTATTTTTTGCAGGTTATTGTCGAGATAGTGAGTTTTTATAGGGAACCAAATATTTTCAATTCATACTTTCGTTCATACAACAATGCTCGAAAAAATTCAACTCCTTTTCAGTATTTTTTCATCTTTTTAAAAATTGCGATCTAATGAAACTTATCAACTCTATAGATTATAGAAATTTTTATTCGGAAAAATGTCAACTGTCTTGCAAGCGATGTATTCCTAGACGAAATAATATTTCACTAGCTGACTTCAGAATAAAATTTTGACGCTACTAAGATATAGCACCCCCTTGTCAAAAACTAAGTTTTCCAAAAGTATTTAAAAATCAGAGGAATAAAGACTGCATTGAGAGGGTAAGGGAGCAATAGGGGGGCCACTAATTTGCAGGGTCATTCACCCGTTTCCGTTACGGGACCGGGGCAAAAAGTGCCTCTAGATTCATTTTTTGATCAAGAGTATTGCTCGGATTAATCTCACAAGTAAGTCTGTGTGCACATTTCTAGCTCTCAAGCCCCCGTCGTCCCCTTACGGGGGCTCGGGGACTTGGAGTTGAAATGCACACACAAGCATACCTGAGACATAGATCACGCGAGAACAAGCTCTGGATGCATGAAAATAGCCTGCATACCAGAGCTTCTCTATGTGCTAGGTCCCTGCAAAGAAAACTGCTCAAGATCTTCTCTTTTTCTACATAGTGGCCTTTTTTACAAAGTGTCCTTTTAGTTGTCTCTTCCCCACCCTCATATATGCCCTTCTTCCCAATAAAATTTGGCTTAGTAGCCCTTTTTGGAGTATAACCGAGTAGGTTTGAGGATTGGGATGAGGGATTATATCCTGGTAGCGCCTAAAACTTTACTACCTAAAAACTACAATTTTAACCTAATAATTATTTATATTTATACAAATAATCATAAAGGAATAATCAATAATTTCAAATTAGCCTGTCGAAGGGGATCTAACCAGTTTAATCGGCACAAGTATGCTTATTTGATTTTGAATTCAAAGCCTTTTACCTCACTAAATTTCAGTCGAGGCAGTTTATTGGATGAAACAGCAGTGACCAATTGTCTGCACCAAACAGGCAGCTGTGGTCCTGAATTCCACTGTACTCTAATAGGCTCACATCAACACTGTTGTCCCACTATTGGTTGACAGCAATAAAGATTGGGTGAACAAAGCTAATTTTTCTCTTCTTTAGGCAGCATTTGTAGTCCGCAAGGTGGGAGAGCAATGTCTTACTTGTCCAAAGAAAGCTTTGATGCAGGGCTACCTATTGCTGGAAGGTAGTGGAAATAATGGGCCTATTCCACAATGGAGGGTTTTGATTTGTCTTGATCACCCCTTGGAGTTTTAGCAACTCCTAAGTGTTTCTATTACGCTAAAAATTATAGAAAAAAGCTTTCAACACCTTTTCGCCATGGAAAGTCGGTTTCACAAAGTTGAAAATTTTCATATTATGCCTTGGGGGTCAAGGCAAACAACCTTATCAATTGAATTTTCGGCGCTACTTGGTTATACACTCTCCCGGCAAAAATCGATTTTTTCAAAAGTGCTTAGAAACCATTTTTATGTATAATTTATGTCAAAAAACAAAAAGACTATTTTAAAAGGGTGGGGGCTGTATTGGGAGAGGAAGGGAAAAGAATAGGGCCACTTTGTAAAAACGGTTACTCAACCAAATTTTATTGGGAATGTATAAGGATGTATAAGAGAGGGGAAGGGACAGGGGAGGGGCCACTCTGTACGAAATGAGAAAATCTTGAACATAGTTTCCCTTACAGGGACTTACCACATAAAGAAGCTCTGGTATGCATGCTATTTTCATGCATCCAGAGCTACTCTCTGGTGATTTATGTCTCAGATATGTTTGTGTGCACATCTCAACTCCAAGCCCCCGTCGCCCCCGTAAGGCGGCTGAGGGGTCTTAAGAGTTAGAAATGCGCGCACAGACTTACCTCCAAAATGAATCCGAGCAATAATTTTGATCAGAGAATACATCTAGAGGCACTTTTTACTCCAGTCCAGTAAGGGTAACGGTGAATGGCCTTTCAAATTAGTGGCCTCCTATGACTCCCTTCCCTCCCAATTCAGCCCCTATTTTCTTCTAAGTTACTATTTTTACCTCTTTTTAGCGAAAATGTTACTTAAAAATGGTTTCTAAGCACTTTTGGAAAATTTGATTGGGGGGGGGATGCGTTATAACCGGTTAGCGTCGAATTTTCTTACCGGAGGCATACAACTAAGGCTTAGGTTTGAATCACTAAACCTAACCATTAAACCCAGGTTAAATAGAATGTAGACTCAGTCTCGGCTAACCTAGGTTGACCTACCCTAGGCCTATGTGTAGTACCCGGGGTCTGAAAATACCATTTAGAAGATTTTAGAAGGGTCTAAAACAAGATGGGAGGACCAAGACAACCCCCCTCCCCTTATTGTGAAATAGGGCCAAATAATGTGTTTAACTGCATTTTTTTTTTCTTTGTTTACAGCCGAAGTGTGAGCCGATTCTACTACGACGCGGAGCAAGGCAGATGCACCAACTTTATCTACGATGGCCTGGGTAACTACAACAACTTTTTTACCAAGCAGGAATGTGAAAGCTTTTGCTCCAAACGTAAACTTTGTGTGATTTAAGAACCATTTAAGCTTTAAAAATTAATTTTCAGTGGTTTGTGAATACGGAAACCCACTGAGAATTGGTGAAGATTGGCAAAGGTGGTTTTTAAACTACGCGGACCGTAAAGTGTGAAATGGAAAAATCGCTTTTAGGTGTGAAACCAACAGTGATTGTCCCAATTCGTAGGTTTCCAGTACTTTTTGACCGGCCATAAAATTAACATGTCAACCATGGGATAGTTGGCGCTCGATTAATTTTGCCCTACTCGGTTTTTGGTTAACCGGGATTTTTCGTACCCGGTTTTCGGTTGTGGTTTATTTGCCTTTTATAGGTCCATTTTTTAACCTCAATTTTTGACATCTTTTGCCTAGTTTGATGTTGATGTCTCTATGGCAAAAAATCGCAAGGATTCTGAATTTGCCAGTTTTTTAATCACCACTCAACAGTTTCGCCTTCAAAAAATCCAACTCTCGATTTAATCCACGATTTTAACTCCCGCTTTAGTCCGTTTAATTGAGAGTTGGATTTTTTAAAGGTGGAATTTTTGAGTTGTCTAAAAACGACCGGCAAATTCAGAATCCTTACGACTTTTTACATTAAAGACATCAAAATTGGCAAAAGATGTAAAAAATTGAGGCAAAAAAATGGTCGGACCCAGTTGTAGATCGAACTTTTCGGCATACGAATCCGGTCTCTAGTTAGGATTTCGAATAAAGAAAAACAAAGCGTAGGAACTTATTACTCAACCCAATACAAAAAACCTCGCAAAAGTGTATGTGCCGCATTTCATGCTCATTTTATATTGGTCTTCAGCCATCAATGTGAGTCTGCACACAAAGTTTGCTGCCCTACTGCTCGTAACTTGTTTCACTTTTTTCATCATTATCTTCCTCAACACCATTGTTTAGAGTCAATTTGTACCCAACCTAAACGATTAGGAGACTGTATCTTTCATCTTACCTTTACAGCTTGTATTAAATCATCGCTATCTTGCAGGCACGAGCAGTGTTCGCAGATACTGGTACAATGTGTGTGGTTTTTGGTAGGTTTTTGTTTCCACATTTTTATCCAAAAATTTTAGGCTGGTGCCAGAGTTTGTGAACTGTAGGTTGTTGACGAAGATTTTGTGTCTGTATTGTTTACAAACCTTTATTTGCTTAGATTCCAGTACACGGGCTGCCAAGGCAATGACAATAACTTTGATTCTCTTCTCGGTTAATTAGTGAAGCATATAATTGGGCAGTAGAGTCAAATAAACCGCTTTTAGATTGCCAACAGCAGTGCCGTAACGTCGCACGTAAGTTGGATTCAAATTTGCATCTATCTTTTGACTTTTAATTGTTTTAGTCGAGCCGAAGTGTCCTCAAGGAAAGCCTCACAGAGATGCCAACTTGAACTTTTTTAAATGCTCCACAAAGTCGGAAGAAAAAAGCTGTCCTCCAAATTTTCAATGTGCTTTCGATGGCACTAGTCATGGTTGGTGATTTTAGTTCATTTATTTACAGAACACAGTCGATTTTCGTTATAAGAGCACTTCGCTATAAGAGTACTTCAAGCTCGGTCTTAACCCATAAAATACTCTCTATATAAAGGCTCACGGGCATTTTGGTCAAATATTTTTGTCAATTTTTAAAGTTCGCGTCAAATTTTCTAAGTTTGATTTCAGTCATTTTAAAATTCAGCTAATATTTTCTCATGCTGCTCTCATTTGGCGTTCTCATTTCTAAATTTTCAGTTATTTACTCTAAAGAGGCGCACGGCTGTCTCGCTGGAAGTAAATGTAGCAATCATTGAGGCGTATGCAAAAAAAAACAACCAAACGAAGCTGGCCAAGCGGTTAGAAATTCCAATACAGATAATAGTCACAATTCACAACGAGCATGAAGTCTTGAAAGCAATCGAAGTTGGCAGGAGTGCAAAGCGGTTGAAACTAACACCGCAAATGGACAAGGATATGAAAGTAATACTCGTCCTTTGGATTAAGAAAGTCCGAAATCAGAAACTTCCAAGCAGTGGTCAATTGAATTTTAAGTGCTATGTTGTTGACTTTTCGGTCTAAAGCTTATTGATTTAATTGGTAAAACTCTCGTTATAAAGGCGCTTCAAATGATTTTTATTCCAAAAACTCCTGATAAAAGAGCACTCTATATAAGAGCATAAACTATCGGTCCCAGGGGCTGCTCTTATACCGAGAGTCGACTATATTGTCAACATTTGCTATATGATTGCTCTCCATATAAGGCCGTGTCATAGTATAAGACAGTAAAAACCAAAAATTATTAATTTTTTTACAGTTCTTTTGCTTCGCAAATCATTCCTGATACAAGACCACTTGGGGTATAAGACCACTTAAGGTCGGTCCCAAGGGTGTTCTTGTAGCGAGAAGGGAATTTACAAGAATTAATTCTGCATTTTAGGCTGTTGTCCAACAAAAGGTACTTTTGTAAGCATGTCGTGTATAAAAGTGTTAGCCATATTTCAGCATACACCTGCTCTTTAAGTCCCGATAAAGGGGTTCAGGTAGGATGACTGAGCCAGATTGATGTTTAGACATTTATTTTAGTGCGGATCTGGTCGCTCATTTCGCTATTACTTCAATGCTAACAAGTAAGAAATTTATGCCTAAAGTATTAGAAGCTGAAAAATATCTAATAATCTTCAAGAATGGCAACCTCGACGAATTAAAAAAGCTTATCTATGCATTCCTTAGTCTATTCTCTATCATTTCCAAGTGTGGAACCCTTATTGCTGGTTGAAAAAATTTAAACCAGTGGACTAACAAATGTTTATACATTCATAATAAAAGACATTCAACTCTACTCGATTATAGCCCTCCCCCGCAAAAGTTTATAGCCCCAAATATCCATCCCCCCCCCTACAAAAAAAATGGGGAAGGAAATAATAGGAGGCCATTTTTTAAAAATTATTTACTCGTTCCCCTTACTGGTCCAAGGCAAAAAGTGCCTCTAGATGCACTTTTTTTTGATCAAGAGTATTGCTCGGATTCAGCTCGTAGGTAAGTGCGTGCGCGCATCTCCAACCCTCAAGCCGCCTTCGCTCCCTTTTGCCCTTACGGGGGCTTGGAGATGAGATGCGCACACAAAAACACCTGAGACATAGATCACTCGATAACAAGCTCTGGATGCATGAAAATAGCATGCATGCCAGAGCTTTTTTATGCGCTAGACCCTAATAAGCAACACTATTTTCAAGAACTCTTCTCTAAAGCTTATAGTAAAAAGTCTATGGTAAAGGCTTTAAAAACTGACGTCGAAAATTTATCGCCCAGCTCTACTTTCTCAGCAATTGGTTTACAAACTTTTAGGCAAACCTGTGAAACTTTTCAATACGAAGGTTGTGATGGCAATTCGGTAACACACGAAAATTTTTCTTTACAAAAACTGCAAAGCTATTGCTTTTAGAATAACTTCCAGTCAGTGGAAGACTGTCAGGACTATTGCGGTTAGTTTCCTGTCATAATGTCAGTCAATATTACTAAATCGGCATGGGCCGCCTCTTAGTATACCGCCCTCCCCCAACCAGTGTTTTCGAAAAAAACACCCACATCTACACCTACACCTTCATCTTAAACTTAAACCTACAGCTACAGTGTAGGTGTAGGTTTAAGTTTAGGTGTAGGTGTGGGATTAAGTATAGCTCTACTATAGGCGTAGGTGATTTTTCGAAACACTACCTCGACGAGTATTTTCCGTAACAAATTGGCGCCAATTTGAATTTTTAATGGTAATACGCGCTGTTTTGGGAGGGGAAAGGAGTGATACGAGGCCAGTAATTTGAAGGGCCATTCACCCGTCTCCCTTACTGAATCACGGCAAAAATTGCCTCCAGATGCATTCTCTGATCAACAGTATTGCTTGAATTCATCTCGCAGCTAAGTCTATGCGCGCATTTTTAACTCTCAAGCCCCTTTACGGGGCTCGGGGACTTGGAGTTGAGATGCACACACAAACATACCTGAGACATAAATCACTCGAGAACAAGCTCTGGATGCATGAAAATAGCATGCATGCCAGAGTTTCTTTATGCGCTAGGTCCCTGTAAGGGATACTATCTTCAAGATCTTCTCTTTTCCTATAGACTGGCACCCTACAAAGTAACCCCTTAATTGTTCCTTCCCCTGCTTTAGACAGCCCTTGTTCCCATTAAACATTCAAATTGGCCCCAATTTTTACGGAAAATACTCGCTGAGGGGGGGTATAACTAATATTGTACCCTCAGTATGCTTTTAGGTGTGGGTGGATGTCCCAACGGTGGCCAACCTCTACGAGACATTGTCACCAACCAATTCACACTATGTGCTGAAGACGATGGCTGTCCTAGTACTCATGAATGCGTTGGCATCAACTTCAATGGAAATGTTGCGCATAGATGCTGTCCTACGAAAGGTTTTACCTTGCAAAAATTCTAGTTGCTATACACATTCTTTCAGCCCATATATGCTCTCTTCCTCCACAACAAGGCAATTTGTGTACAAAAACTCCAGTAACTAAGTGGTAAGTTGACATGGTCATCAAACCATTCTTAATAAATATTAATATAGGTATTTCAACATTGTCACCAAAGAGTGTGGAAAATTCAGTTTCAATGGTATGTTTCTTCAGCAGCAATGCATTCTACGGCACTCGAATAAAAATGCCTAAAATTATATTAGGTTGTGTCATAAGTCCTGCGGTTTTTGTTCAAAGGTTCAATTCACACTATTGTTTCTTATTTTTGCTTTGTTCCTGTTTCTATGCACAATTTTGTTATATTCTGCTACATCTACACAGTGTTTAGATGATTGATATTCATATCCGTCACGTGCTGCTTTTACTTTATTATTCAGGATGCTGTGGAGTTAAAGCTGCAAGGAGTACTTGTGAGGTCTATGGAGATGATGCAATTAGTACAAGTCAATTCCAGAGATGGTTTTTTCGTCTTTAAAAAAAGGGGAAGAAGTTTGGAAGACAAGCCTCGAAGTGGAAGACCAAGCTTCTTTGATGATGATTAATTGAAATCAATTGAATTAAAGCTTTGAAAATAAATCGCAGGACTTATGACACAACTTCATGCTATATCATGTTTTCTTTTTCAATAGTTGAAACGTATTTCTTAGCTTTTATCAGTTGTCGGAAGACTACTTTAGGAAAAAAAAACTTTGGCTTAATCTACGCCTAAAACTTTAGATAAACGTGTAAGTCTAACCTAAGCCTTAGGCTTACGCTGCGCCTATGATCTAAGCCTAAGGCTAAAATCTAATTGTAGCATATTGGATAGCTTCGATAAATGGTCTTCCGACAATTTATTTAGGCTAAAAAACAAGTTTCAGCTGGCGATGATGATTTTTATTTATTTTTGCTTCTTTGCAGTTATGCGATTGTGATTATTTTGGCCCGAGTAAGGTTGGCGTAAAGGTGTGCTCAAAGACTTAAAAAAAAGTTAAAAAATTATTTTTCAGAAATTTTGGGTGTTGTTGATGTTAACCTGATCATAAATTTGAATTTTAAGACCCATACCCACTAGCGTAGAATGCATCTTAGCTTTTTTTATATTTCAAAGGAATTGCTTTCTTGAAATGTTCTTACTCTAAGTCTCTTAGGCTGCAATGGGAATCTGAACAACTTTGCTAGTCTCGACCGATGCACTAATTTTTGCTCTTCTTCTGGTAGATTTATTCGAGGTTGAGAGAGTTGGCGCTATTATTTGCTTTATTCTAGCCTGTGCTCCTGGCGAAATAACCTTCAAAGATGTGAGCAGCAAGAGTCTGATGTACTGCTCCCCATCGCTGTTAGATAGCTGTCCTCTGGACTACAAATGCAAATATGACTTGTTGACAACCAGGAATGTGTGTTGTGGAACCCCTCCTTCAGATGTTTGTCCAGAAGGTTGGCATATAGCTACTCAAATTAA
>BBSZ01013356.1:0-22571 GCA_000981365.1 Subanguina moxae
AAGTCATTTCAGTCATTTATCAAAATGACTTGTCATTTGAAAATGACTCAAAATGACTTGACTTGTCATTGTCATTTCAGTCATTTATCAAAATGACTTGTCATTTGAAAATGACTCAAAATGACTTGACTTGTCATTGTCATTTCAGTCATTTATCAAAATGACTTGTCATTTGACAATGACTTAAAATGACTTGACTTGTCATTGTCATTTCAGTCATTTTGCAAAATGACTTGACTTGTCACTGTCATTTAGAGTCATTGTCAAAATGACAACTCATTTCAGTCATTATAGCTAAATGACAAGTCATTTTTGAAAACACTGGTGTGGTTCTAACCGGTGGTCCAAAAGTTCGTGGACAAAATTCAAAAAAATATGTTTGTGGCATTGTGTTTTTGACCTATGTTTTGCCGGTGTCTTCTGGGCATGTTATATACCAAAACGTAGCCTAGAATCTAAGCTACATTTTGGTATATGACATGCCCAGAAGACGCCGGTGGAACATGGGTGAAAAACACAATGCCACAAACACATTTTTTTGGAGTTTGTCCACGAACTTTTGGACCACCGGTTATCAGAGACAATACGGTACTTAGGAGTCATTTAAGCATGATTCTATAAAATGCGCCCCCCCCCCAAGTGAACAAGTACCAAAATGAGACTTTATTAAAGATGTTTTAAGAAAAATCTAGTCAAAAAACCATGAAAAAGTCACTCATCCCAAAAAAACTGCCACACCCTGTATTTTTGCTAGAGAGTTATTATTATTATTTTTCATTCTTTAGTCTCATCATCCAACGAGAAGGCAAGCAGGCGAGTAACGAGAAGTCTAAGTTTGGGAAAAGGTTTCGGGATGCTCCTCTGCCTGAAAGCAATTCAAATAGCAGCAATCCTTCAGCAATGGCCGACCCTCAGTATGACTTCCATCACTATGGCTCATATCCACAGATGGTGTCTTGGATGCGTTCTCTGGCCAGGTGCACTTTCGAATGCAGTCTTTTGAAACTTGTTAATGTTTGGCTCAAATTGAAAATACTCATTTATCCCCTCAAATTGCATAAACTTGATTATCTCGGCTGTTTTACAACAAGTTTTTCTAATTTTTTTTTGCCAGTGTGTAGCCCTGGATCTGCTCTTTCTAATGCAGCATCAGTTGACTCAACGTTGTTGAAAAAAGCAAGGAAAAAAGATATTTGAATGGAGCAAAAGATTATCCCGTAAAAGACCTATTTCACTAACTTCTTCCACCAACATTGAGTCAACTGATGCTGCATTAGAAAGAGCAGATCCAGGGCTACACACTGGCAAAAAAAATTGGAAATACTTGTTGTAAAACAGCCGAGATAATCACGTTTAAGATTAATTTGACCGGATAAATGAGTAATTTGAGCCATAATTAATATCAAAAAGTGTACTTGGTCTGATAAAAATCGACAATTTTATAGAAGGATATTTTGGGTAGCTATTTCGATACTAAAAAGTTTTCCTAAAACCAAAGCCGTTGAGATCTGATCAAAATTTGGAAACCCACAAGTCTAAGCCAAAAAAAAAAACAAGAGTTGAAAGAGAAAACCTAAAAACTACCGTGTTCCCTTTAATAAACACCCCTTCCCCTAATTCAAAACCGTGTTTTTGACCAACTTTTCAGGACGACTCTTGAGCAAGCTACCACTTAAATTGAAGCTGAAACAATAAACTACAATTTAAGTGGTAACTTGCCTGAGAGTCGTCCGGTTTAGACACGACTGAGAGTCGTGTCTAAAGTTGGTCAAAAACACAATGCCAAAAACACGATTTTGAATTGGGGGAGGGGGGGGGTCTATTAGAAGAAATACGGTCAGACTTAGCCTTAGATCGTAGGTCTCGCTTGTGTGTAGTAGGGTCGGTGTCAATATTTCGTCGTGCAAAAATTTCGTCATGTACCTGTGCTGAGTTGATGGATGTCTTTGCTCCTCCAAGGTAAACAACCTTATATTAGGAAATTTTACCATGTTTTGGCTACTGGAGCTAGGCAAAAAGAATCTTTAGATGCATTTGTGGTCAAGAGTCTAGCTCGAATTCATCTCGCAGGTAAGTCTGTGCTCGCATCTCTAACTCTTCAAGCCTCTTACGCTCCCTCCGGGGCTAGAAAAAAAAAAAAAAAAGGGGCTCTGGGGGGCCTAGGGAGTTTGGAGGCTTGGGGTTGAGATGCGCACACACACATACCTGAGACATAAATCATGTAGTCATGCTAGAGCTTCTTTATGCGGTAGGCCCAGCTAACGAAACAATTTTCAATTTTATATTTGGAGCAAGGTACTCTGTGAAGGTCAGAAGACGCATATATGTACAAAAGGAAAGGTTGTAGTCAATTGTAAAAAGTTTAGAGATAACCTCACTATAAACTATCGACGAAATTTTGCCCGAGTCCCTGTGTGTAGGTGTGTATGCGCTGGATCTACGATCTAGCCCTAGGGATACGGCTTAGATTGGTTTTAAACCGCAGAAAAAGCTTTCACAAAAAACACAGGGGAATCAAAACAAGAAATGAAATCGCTTCTCTACTGATGCCAGTCGTTCGGAGCTGTACAACAATCAGTTTTTAGACGGTATCCTAAGATAGTGCAGTTCATCTCTATAGGCAAATCCCATGAAGGGCGGTCGATTGATGGGCTGGAGGTGTGTTCAGTTTCGCTTAGTTAACTCAAACCTTTCGAATTGTGATTTAGATTGGCAGCAGAGGTCTACGAAAACGAGCTTTCTGGGTGGATGGTGGCATTCATGCAAGGTAGTCAACTTTTTATTGAGGTGCTGAAATCTTTCTTTTCCAATCACAGGGAATGGGCAGCTCCGCATACCGCTCTTTTTTTCATCCATCAGGTGACACACTTTGTTTTTAGTGGGTAGCCAAAGGTAATAATTTAGCCTTTTTAGCTGACTTCTAAGTACGGGCATGAGCCGAATATCACTCGACTGGTGAATGAAGTAGGTTGCTGATCTTTTTTATTGGGTCATTGCATTTAGTCTAAAACCTTTTTTTTTCTCCCCCAACCGAAAATTAATTCAGCTCTTATTCTCAAATTTGACATTTGCTTTGACATCTGCGCGGCCGAAACATCGCCAAATTTCTTTAATCTACTGTTTGTTAGAGTATCATCAAAGAAGTGTCAGAATTCAATCGCTATCATTTTAGCGGACTTACTTTTTTGCCTTGCTCCTCTGTTTACCTATTTTTATGCCGATTTGTGATGATTTTTGTTGGAAGATTTAGATATTGCGAGGAATCCGAAGATATCATGCAGCGTCCTGAGCGCAAGGGATAGAAGGAAGTCTTGAAAGAAGCAATAAAATACAAAAATTGTCCAAAAAGAAAGTCGCCGCTTGTGTTCGTCGAA
The DNA here is from genome assembly GCA_000981365.1 of Subanguina moxae. Taxonomy (NCBI): domain Eukaryota; kingdom Metazoa; phylum Nematoda; class Chromadorea; order Rhabditida; family Anguinidae; genus Subanguina; species Subanguina moxae. Next base: position 3,375 of record BBSZ01013356.1, read on the forward strand.
AAAGGGGTCAAAGTGACTGCTGCGAATTGTCGTGAGTCAATCCTGGTAGGCGCTTTGTAACCGTGAGCTAAGGAGGAACATAGGGAACATTTTGGCCGTCGTCGATGGTGCTTTCAACAAGACTCAGTTCCTACTCACAAGTCTCGTGTCAATCATCGTAACAACTGACCGGATTTCATCGCTGTAAGTCAGTGGACGCCTTGCAGTTCTGTTCTCAATCCACTCTTTTCACGGTTTTGGTATAATTCAGTAGAATCGAAATTTGGCTATTTTATGACCGGCGATGTTTGACTCATGACTCTATGAAAAACTGTTGTAAACTGTAATTTCAGATCACATGGCTGATTGTACCTCTCCTCAATCCTGATGGGTATGAGTTCACTCGATCTTCCACCAATCCCAATGTGTGTTTTTCATGTTTAAAATGACTGCGAAAAGAGATTTGAAAATTTAGGTGCGACTATGGCGGAAAAACAGAGCACCCTCTCACTGTATAAGGGATCAGTGGGGCAGGAATCGGTGTTGCAAGGGAGTCGATTTAAATCGCAACTTTGATTTTCATTTCAAAGGTTTTGCCTGATGCCTCTCCTTCACTTCTTTGTATGAAAATATTTTAGAAAGTGGTTCCAGTGATGATCCCTGCTCTGAAATCTACCAGGGCAAGGGGGCGTTCAGTGAGCCAGAAGCAAGGTTTCTTGGTTTATAACGTCTATTGCAGGCATTTCAAAGAGAAACAGCTAGTGCAGTTTACCTAGAGTCTTGGACTTTGGACCTAACTTCCTAGACCGCTTTTTGAAAATACAGATTAGAAATCCATTAACTACAGATGTGTTTTGAATTATCGTCGTTTATACAAATTTATGTCTGTGATTCAAATCATTTTTAGTTCTCATAACCCCAGAAACTACACATAGGACTATAAATAGCTCAGAGTATTAGCTGTGCTAGTTTAAAATTTCTTTGTTTTTGATCAATTTTTGTATTATAGGGCGGTCAGAGATGTGATCTTATCCAGCCGATACCGAGGACGTATTGATGGCTTTATAACTTTGCACACCTACTCTCAGGTTGTTGACAATGTTTTATATCCTTTCAAGCAATCTTCAGCCAACTACGATATTTTTCTAACAGTCGGAAAATTTGTCTTTTGCAGATCTGGATCCATCCCTATGGCCACAAAAAAGACAGCTATCCAGGGGATGTGCAAGATCTGGTCAGTTGTTTTTCTGAGGCTTGTTACGTGTATGCGCATACTGCACTTGTGTGTGCAGTATTCTCTCTGATAGAAGGGCATCCCATTTACTTTTCGGTATGGTAGTAAATATCAGAGGAACACACGATATTTATTCTAAAGATGCGGGCACTTCCAAACAAGTTTTAGGCAAGTTACCACCCAATTTATAGCTAAAACAATAAGCTACAATTTGAGTGGTAACTTGCTTGGGACTTGTCTCCAAAAAGTAGATCGAAAACGCAATGCCAGAAACACGATTTTGAATTAGGGGGAGGGGTGTGGTTTTATTAGAGAGAATACGGTAGTCGAGAGCATAGAAGAAATAGACGTGAAGCTTTGCGATTGGGGGATCTCTTTACATGCATACAATAGAACTATTTGATATAATTACAGTATAATGTCGGCAAAAAGGCGACAGTGGCATTGAGTAAACTGTATGGCACTAAATACCTGGTCGGCAGTGGAGCAGACACACTATGTAAGCCATTTGTAAACTCAAAAGTGTGCCAACGATATTTTACAAGAGTGAATGAGATTGTTTTCAGACCCAGCATCAGGAGGAAGTGAAGATTGGGCCAAAGAGAGTGCAGCCATCAAATTTGTGTACCTATTAGAACTTCGACCGGATGAAAAAAGTGAGTAATCTTATCGCTTTTTCAATTTTACGCCACAAACAGAGCTACCGGTGCATATGTATACGAGCATTTAGAACAAAGCTTCGAAGCCTTTTCTCGTGCTGGGCTGGATGCATTTGCGGCAAAAACGTTGTTTAGCAACGATACAAAATTTGAATTTTGGACTGGAAACAGCCTTTTCTGCTATGTTTTTTCACATGGCAATAATGCATTTTGCAAGTTGTTTCAAAAGGTCTTCAAACACGCAAAATTGGGGGTGTTCGTATAATTATGCACCGCAGTTTAGTCTCAAAATTTTCAATCACTTGTTTAAACATTTTGAAATTCAGGTTGGGACGGCTTTATATTGGAAGAGTCACAACTCATTCCCACAGCATCGGAGACTTGGGCTGGTGTCAAAGTGGTTGCAGATGCTATAATGCAGAGAGCAAGAAATAGACTAGCTGTACACAGGATTTCAGGTCAGAAATGAGTATAGAAAAAAGGGGCAAAATAAAGCAAGTCTTATTCCAGTCCAATTGCAGGCATAAAACAGTACCGCTTTGGGGATGGAACGTCTGGCTCCTGGTAGGTTTTACTCAGCAATTACAATTAAAATCGTTCGCCTACATGATGCTTAAGGATTTTTAAGCTTCTACTTGGCTTGTTCTAACAAATTTTAGTGTGTGATGTCAAAAGGACGATTTTTAGTTGGTCAACCCCTAGTTTAGGCCTAACTGGGGACCTATCGATTCGCGATAGTTTTTGAAATATTTTCACAACACATTATGATCGTTAATTATTACTCAGCCCAATATTCACAAAACGTCTTAGAAACTTAGTTATGAGTCTTCAAAGGTTTAAAAACATATTGAGTGCCTGTGTATTTAGCTACGATGTGAGGCATGCCTGCAAGAGGTGGATCCAAGAGAGTGAACTATTGTGCAAAACTGTTCCGGTGTTCATGAGAGAGCAGTGCGCCTACTCCTGTCAGTACTGTTAGACGACTGTTCTCACAAAGCTGGTACTAGTCAGACATGATATTATATATGATTTTCAATGGCTTTAAAGGTGATATTAATAAAGTTGTGTTTTGATGGTTGAACAAAAGCAATAAAACTGTTTCTTACTGCCATAGTAACCATCAGCAGCACTGTTTGGTCAACAGGTCTGTGGGGAAAGGTTTCTCCTGTTTTTGGATTGTTTGTTTTTTTGCCTGAGTGAATGAAAAGGAATTAATTGTTCCTTCTCTTCTAGAAATATGACAGAAGTTTTTTGAGTTTATCAATATTTAGGAAAACTGTCGTTTTTTATGTTTTCTTTTGTAATTTGCCCTCCAGCTGTTTCACCTTCACACAATGTCTTGCTCCAAGTGTGAAATTGAACATAGTTTTGTTAGCTGCGGCCTACCGCATAAATAAGCTCTGGTATGCATATATGTTTTATGCATCCAGAGTCACTTGTCTCAGGTATGTGTGTGTGCGCATCTCAGCCCCAAGCCTCCGACGCCCTCGAAGGGGGTTCAGGGGGTTTGTTGGATCTACCGTGTCCACAGGGTCTACCGAGTCCATAGAGTATACCGGGTCCAGAAGGTTCAGGGGGTTTATGGGATCTACCGGGTCCAGAGAGTATACCGGGTCCAGGGGGTTTATGGGATCTGCCGGGTCTACCGAGTCTGCAACTACCAGGTCTCAAAATTTTAAAGAATATTTAATAAGATCTATTAAAAAAGAAAAAACAATAAGCAAATTACAAAAAAACACATAAAAAACAACAAGCGGGACCAAGGCAGAACCCCCTCTCCATTGAGGGATAGGGTCGAAAAGTTGGTAATCACAAGAAGCCACTAATTTCAATAACATTTTGCATAAATAATAAAACTTGAGTTGCCTCAATTTTCGCATTCAATTATGTTGGCGTTTCGAACTTTGGAAATAATTTTCAACTATTTGATGGGCATTTCTCGCTTCCAGCTCTCCTGTGAATAGAAAGCAGACATGGAAAAGCCATTGTTGATCTCACTAAATGGCAAGCTGTATGATGTGGCCGGATTTGCTAGCAAACATCCTGGAGGGGAGAAAGTGCTCAGGCAGGTGGCTGGATTGGACAATATAGTTGACTATATGAATGGACAAGAACGACTGCTCGGTTTAAAACATCAACATTCCAAGGCCGCCTACGAAATCCTTGAGAGGTACTCTGTGGATAGATCCATTGAGGTAATTTTGAAACGATGCCAAAGCGGTTTTGAGAACCTTTTTCTGGTTTTAGAAAGACCCCTTGCTGGACTCGAAACATGGAATGCTTTGGAAAGTGGGTGATCTCAAGCAGTCCTACTGGAAATGGATTCACCAGCCTTATGATGGTACTCTCCGCCTTTTTGAGTCGGATCTGTTAGAAAGGTTGAGAACAGTTTTTTTTACTCGGTTATTATTGGGTTGGTGCATAATTAACGTCGGTTTTTATTGCACCAAAAAGTTTATTGGATAAAGGGACCTACCAGATGAAGAAGCTCTGGCATGCATGCTATTTTCATGTATCCAGAGCTGCTTCTCGAGTGATTTATTGCTCAGGTATGTTTGTGTGCGCATCTCAACCCCGTAAGGGGCGACGGCTCTTACTTTCATAAATTTTCTCGTCATCAGAACACTTGACAAGACAAAAGGTTAATTTACAGGTTGACAAACACTAGTTGGTGGATGGTGCCATTGTTCTGGATGCCGGTTGTTCTTTTCTTCTCATCCATTGGACTCAATTTGAACTGTCAAAATTATGGTAAGTCAATGTTTTTTGTAAAAAAAAATTCAGACAGTCCCTTCCTTCTAAGCTTTTGAAAAAATGGGTTTAACTATTTCTAAGCAATTTTATATGCTAAAATTATTTCAAAGGCACGCTCTCATTGCCAATTGGAGTAAATTTCGAGTTCAAAAAGGCTTTGCCAGGCGATTTTCAAGATTGTATTTTTGAAATTCAGGTTTATGTTCATTGTTTTTTCCTTACACTTTTGAAATTTTCGCTCTTGATTTTTTTTTAGGATGAGAGATGTCGAAGCTTGGTCGTGAATACTAGGTCTCTATTAGATAAGTTTTTTTTTAACTCTTTAATTTAACTCTTCATCACCCTTTGCTTTTCCGGTTCTTTTTAGATATATGCTGGAAGAACGCGAGTGAAGGCTGATTAAGACAAGTCCTTTCCTCACGCTGCTATGCTTGTTGCCTAGATTAGTTATACCTTTTTTATCTGAATAGAGAGAGCTTGCAGCGTTCAGCGATATCTTGAAAAAGTGCTACTAAGGACGGAACGCTCGCCTAATCTTTATAAATGAGAAATAACAGCCGGTTTGAGACTAAGATAAAACGAAAGAACTAACTAAACTAATATTAGTACAAAAAAACTTTCCTTCTTTTCATTTCTCTCGAGTTGAAGAAACCAATCATTTAGTCATCGAGAAGCAAGAAGGCGCTGGAGCTGGGCAAGCAATTCGGGTTTCTTTCCTCAACAATAAAGACGATTCTGGGTGATCCAAGCATCAAGCCTCAAAGCAATCAAGCGAAAAGAGAGCCAACTGCAGCCTGTAAAGCATGATGATTTCGAAGAAGCAGTCTTGCGCTAGTTTAATGCTACGAGAAGCGACAACATTCAGATGTCAGGTCTTCTTCCAGTGGTGTTATTTGTCTAAAAGTTTGCTTTTGAAAGTTTGTCGGAATAAAAGGTTGATTTTGTTTGATCCAAAAAACATGAAAACAGGCGTGTGGGGCTTAGGCGAGATGAATTTTTAATCAACAACTCTCTGATTAACGTCTCCTAAAGGCGACCGCTTGCGGGTCGTTGTTGAGAGAGTTGACAGTACTCGCATTGCGTACCTGCCTCCACGCTTATAATCTAGTTGAGGTGTTTTTGCATAACTTTCTTTTTGTGTGCTGTGGACTTTCACACACGTATTGAAGAGCACCTTTGAATTCGAAATTTACTCTCATTTGCCATGAGCATGCCCCTTTAAAATCGTTGGTACTACTGTATTATATCGCCGCCCAGACGTTTATGTAAAAAAGAAATTGGGGAAATGTTGGCTAGTAGCACCGATTTTCATATATTGATGTTGCAGGGCTTCTACAAGGTTCCATTTACACGGGTCTCTTGTTTGCCTTCGGAACATTTGCTTGGACTCTGCTGGAATATGCACTGCACAGGGGTGTTTTCCACTGGAAGCCGAATCTCGACTCCTACAACCAAATCACCCTCCACTTCCTGCTGCACGGCATCCATCACAAGACACCAATGGATGGTGAGCGACTAGTCTTCCCACCTGCAGCTGGAGTCATTTTTGTGGCCATTTTTTATGCGTTTTATCGAGCACTCCTGCCCTGGTCTATGTTCTGCTGCTATGCTAGTGGCAAGCTTTTCGGATACATCTGCTACGACATGATCCACTACTATTTGCACCATGGATCACCCAAGCCATCCAGCAACATGCACTTCCGTAAGGTCTACCATCACAACCACCACTTCAAGGATGTTGATTTGGCTTTTGGCATTTCAACCGTGTTCTGGGATCATGTCTTTAACACTGTTGGCTCCGGTCCTTTGTGAACTAATATCTTTTGATCAAAAGCTAAATTGAATTAGGTTTGCCCTTCAGGAATTGTGAGGACTTGTGTTCACGGTTATGATTTAGGCAAAGTGCTTTTGCACAACTTCATTTTTGTGAGCTGTGGCCTCTCACACAACATATTGAACAGAATCTGGACTCTTTTAATTAAAAAAAAATTATTAAAACGAACCCTCTAAACTAAACCGCCTGAATCTCCTGGACTCGCTAGACGCCTTCCGAGCAAGACTCTTGATCAAAAATGTATATAGAGACTCTTTTTGTCCGCCACCTAAAAACATGTATTCTAATCGACTAACGACTGGGGAAGCTCGAAAAAGTTGTCAAAATACCTTTTTGGGAACATGCGATAGAAAATTCTTTAGCCTTTCTTCCGGCCTAATTGTGCCAACCCAACTTTTTCTCAGTACCGTCGGAGATTCTAAGCTTTTTACACATACTCATACTTAGGGTTATCAGGAACGATTTTTTGCTAATTTTTTACTTTTTTTATTGTTTATTTTTTCTAAAATGTGGGGTTCTTTTGATGAGTAATGGCTTATATGAAAATTGAATTATTTTCCTACACATTGATATATAGAAAATAGGTTTAGGCAACGATAGGTTAAAAAACTTGTTTCGTTCCCTTTTCCATTTTTGGATCTTTTCTCGAAGTTGGGGGTTCGAAAAGGATGGAAATGAAGACGATAGATTTCCAACTCTTTGTTGCCAACAAGACATTTTATATACACCGATGTACAAAAAAAAAAACGATTAAATTTTCACATACAGTCAAACCTGGATAAGCCGACACCCATAAATTCAAAAAAATGTGTTTGTGGCATTGTGTTTTTGACCTATGCTCTGCTAGTGTCTTCTGGGCATCTTGTATATCAAAATCTAGCTTAGATTCTAGGCTACGTTTTGGTATATAACATGCCCAGAAGACACCGGCAAAACATAGGTCAAAAACACAATGCCACAAACACATTTTTTTGAATTTAGGGGTGCCCACTTATTCGAGTGAATATGGTAAGCTATCACTGTTATATGCCGTCTCGTATAACATCTCATATAATAAACAGTGTTATACGCGTTATAAGTAGCATCCATGGCTCAGTGGTTTGGCTACACACTTTTTCGTTACAACAATCACTCATTAAAAGAACATTACATTTTATATGATAAATGATAAAACATATGAAAGATTGAGAAAAATCGCTCCGACAACCTTACTCATACTCATCTGCTCGTTTTTTTGTTTTATTCGTCGAAAATAGTCAAATCACTTTGACTGCAGCATTTTGTGATATTTTAACTTTGTCTCTGCACTATCTATCAAACGCTGAGGAATTAATTGTTCGAACTTTTCAGCATCTATTCTGAACCCTTTATACATATTCTATACAATACTGTTAAGTTCTTTTAACTTGTTGATTTTGGCAGATAAAGATTTTTTAATTTTAGTTGACTTTGGCGAATAAATGCTTCCTTCAACATTTTTTGAATATCCTACAAGTTGTTTATATACCTCAGTGTCTGTTGCGGCTTTACACCATAATTTATGCGGCAATTTGTTGCGCGGTCACTTTGTTACGCCACAACAATTTACATCTACTCATTTACAGTACAGTCAGACCCCGATATAACGAACCCTTGGGGACCAGCCAAAATGTTCGTTATATCGAGGGTTTCGTTATATCGGGGGTCCTTTATATCGAGATTTGACTGTACTCATTTTCGAAAGGATTTTTTTATTCTGAGGCATCCAAAAAACCTCAGGAATGCGAATCTGAAAACAGAATTTCAAGAAGAGGCTTGGTTGCTGAGATATGATCATAGCCAGCCGCAAACTTGGTTGTTATCCCTTTTTCTCCTAGTTTTCATCATATCTCAGAAACCAAGCCTCTTCTTAAAGTTCTGTTTTCAGATTCGAATTCCTGAGGTTTTTTGCCTGCCGGGGTGCCTCAGAATAAAGAAATCTTTTCAAAAATGAGTACTGTAAATGAGTAGATGTAAATTGTTGTGGCGTAACAAATATTTCTCGTAACAAAGTTTCGCGTAAATTATGGTGTACAGTCGAACCTCGTTAAACTGGCACCCCTAATTCAAAAAAATGTGTTTGTGGCATTGTGTTTTTGACCTATGTTTTGCTGGTGTCTTCTGGGCATGTTATACACCAAAACGTAGCCTAGAATCTAAGCTAAATTTTGGTATATAACATGACCAGAAGACACCAGCAAAACATAGGTCAAAAACACAATGCCACAAACACATTTTTTTGAATTAGGGGTGCCAGTTTAACGAGGTTCGACTGCACAACCTCTGTTACTTGTAGTTGAGCCTTTGTGTACAATTTATGAGATCTGTATTTTTTTAGCATCTAGTTTCTCGGTGAAGCTTACGAAGAAAAGATTTTGTCCAATGTATCTCAAATACTACCTGAACAGTGACGGCAAGAGGGTATACACTCTTAAGGTTGTTTTTTTTTTGTTAATTAGATCAAAGTTGTACGATTTTCAAAGTTGATGTCATGTGCATTAGTATACTCTTTTTAGAAGACGGATCCTGAAAATCACAACACTCTGTCAGCACATCCTGCTCGCTTTTCGCCTGAAGACAAGTTCTCCAAGTATCGCATCATCATCAAAAAACGCTTTGGATTGTTACCTACTCAGCAGCCCGCCATCAAATATTGAAAAGTGATCAGGTTTTTGAATGTTTGTTCGCATGTAAGATCTCTCCAAGACGATGGCTTATTATGGTGTTGCAGTTAAGTTGGATGGATAAACTTGTTTTTGTTGTTGAATTTTAATTTTTGTTGGAAGTAAATGTATTCTCACAACAGTTTTCTTTGTGCTCTCACAGTGCTAGGATTTATTTCCTTATATTCTTGTTGATGTTTCTGTCTTTGGCTTACGAGGGAGAAGATTTTTTCGTCTCAAGAGTGGTCTAAACTAGAATGCTGAAATCTCTTTGACAAGTTCCTATTTGCAGTCAAGCCTTTGTGGTACATATTCGCCACTACTTGCGGTGTTATAGGATGCTTCTTGTTATGGTGGTTGTCCCTTAAACTTCACTGTTTAGAATATCTTGCTGCTGCTGAGACTATGTATTATTTCGAGATTCGTCGCCATCTTAGGCAGAAAGTTCGAAACTTTCAGAAATCTCCGACCGGCAAGGCTGTCACTCAGGTATTTATTTGCTACACTTGCCTAGAAATAACTAATCTAATTCGCGTGTTGATTTTCCATACATTTTTCAGCTTCCAATGGCAAAACTGGCACTCATCGCTTTCGGCTTTTTATCTGTTTGGCACATGGTTGGTCTAAAAATTGCAGAGTACAAGGATCCTAATTTTATGCTGAAAGCGGCTGAGTCGATTAAGTTGGATGCGAAGCAGGATGAGATGGAAGAACAGAATGAACAGGAAAGAAAGCGTCGGCGAGCTGTTGCCCAAGTCAATATGGACCATATTTGGAGTCGACCAATGATCTCTGTAGCTAAAACTCAATATCCATTGGATTGTGATTAGGAAATTTTGCGAATATTAGTTTATGTGTTTGAAAATATAAATTAAACGTCGTGCTATTAATAGAATTGTGCTCAATAAATGTTGTTGGTTCATTATAAACTAATAAATAACCATTTTACGTGACTTTGCTTGATTCGCCAGCCAAATTGGTGTTTCTTGTTCAGGTTACGCGGGAGTCTGAAGAGGGCTTAAAAAACTGCCTTACTTTCTAGCGCTGACCTTTTCCTCGGATTTCTATTTGCAACCAAAAACAGTAGATAAGAGTCGCCTCGCCTTTCGCATGTGATTGCAAAAGCTTATAACTTAAATCCTGCATCAAACATTTCGATCTGCATTTGACAACCACGACATGAGATAGCGCAGCAGAATGTCTTCTATCCTTTTTTACAACTGCTCTAGAAGTTGCTAAATCAGGCAGCGATCGATTGCACCATTCAAAATTGCGTCGATTCAAGTTGGGCCAAAATCAAACACCGATTCGATACCCCATAAATAGCGCACGGCTCTATCAGGGCTCTGAATCTATTTGTTAGAACCCATTTGTTGTTACATTGTTGCTATATGTTGATAGATTGCAGGTCAATGGCTGGTAGTCTACCAGTGGTAGAATTAAGCAAAACATGGCCCAATTTGAATTGGCGCAATTTAAACTGGAGCAATTTGAAATGGCGCGGTCGATCGCTGCCCGCTAAATCGGCTGTACAGTGTATACCATATACTTTATTTATACTATTTATTTATGTACACTGCGTTTTTTAAGGTCACATTGTATTAAAAGTCTTGAGGTTTGGTTTTGCTTGGGGCTTCGAACTTGAGCCTCGATTTATACGCTATCGAGGAGGTATACCAATCTTAATAATCAAGGGATATTTCGCCTGAGAAAGGGGATATTTTGTCTGTGGCCGAAATTTTAGGTAGTATATTGCTGGCATAGTTAATTTCAGATAACTATTCACAGCCGACACTCTTTAGCTGGGAATAAGAATAGTTACAGTTAATCATAGTCAAACATCTCACAGTCGACAGCTATGAGCAAAAACAATTGTCAACTTATAATTTATATGCACACGAAAACCATCACAACTATATTTTTTACGCCATTTCCTTAATCCGTCAAAATCCTGAAGACTAAAAAAACTCCGGTTTTTTTTTGTGTGTTCTCTAAATTTTTGAGACCATTGATCCTCCAGTTAACTCTTTCAAGCATAAACAACAATTGTTTACTAACAAATGTGTGTATGACTGTCCTTGCGAGAGGGAAGGAGTCCCCAACCATTGGTATAAGTGACCCGCCCTCTCTTTTTCTTCTTCTATTTTTTTTCGGCCAGCCCAATGCAAATGCAATTATTCTCTTGCTGCATTTGTCGTTTTGTTGGAGGACCTTGAAGAGATGCTCTCTCACTTTTTCTAGCTGCCTGCTACCCAAAAGGAGCACGGTGACTGTCTCTTCTTTTCTTTTAGGCAGTGCATTGCCCTCTTTTCAGCCAGTCAATGAAGGGCAACCAAATTTGCATTGGAGTGGACTGCAGCTTTCGGAGCCACACCAACAATCAAGCAAAAGCGGCACCAACTACTAACCACTTCTTGCTGCTGCTGCTCTTAATTCCTTCAGATTTTGCTTGAAATGGATGAATTGGCTGACTTTCTGTCAAAATCGTGAAAAGATGTTTTGCAAATCAGTACTTTTCCTTTTACTGGTAACTTGGCATGCTACTGCTGACCCTGCAAACTACCAATTGGGCGCGTCTCTGCAAATCAAACCAGGTTTGGATTGTTTCCTTTTCGTTTTTTAGATTAAAAGTGACCGTCGGAAAGTAATTGTAAACAGCCGAATAACTTTTTCGAATGAAATTCCGGTCTTGGAGGTCAGGATTCGTGGTAAAAACAGAATCATCAGTTAAATCTCGGTTTAAGAACTCTTTTTCATAACAAAACTTCCATTTCAGACAACATCTTCAGTGTAGCAGGTGAGCGCAGCTTGGGCTATAGTCAACTTCTAGTAGATCCAAAGTCTACTTCTCTGTATGTGGGTGCTCGTGGCCATGTTTTCCGGCTCTGGCTTTACAACATCAACGACACTGCATCTGCCAATTTAGTCAGTTTTCGCTCACAGTTTATTACAAAACTTGCTCAATTTTCAGTTCTCATCCCGTGCTCTAACCACGAGACCAGAAGACAAAGAAGAGTGTTTGCGAATGGGCAATTCAGACAGGGAATGCACTCACTCAGTTCGCCAGCTTTTCCTCAAATCCAACGGCGGACTGTTGATGTGCTCTAGTAATGCAATGAAGCCTCAGATAAGCACGCTCGATGGACAATCTCTGGTGGATGCCGAACCAGCCAAAACCATTATTGGCGTATGTTCTCCCCATGAAGCACTCAACACAACTGCTGTCTATACTGGTTTTTTGTTGACTTATTTGATATGCTTTTAAGGTACTAATAAATTTTGGTTCAGAATTCGGCAATCCAGATGAACTTCCCTCAATTTATTCTGGCATTAGGACAGGTCTTTCACTGGAGAACCATCTAATCTCCCGCCCGCCACTAGTGTTCAACAACAAAGAGCAGCATCCAGCTTTGAGAACTATCTATACTGACTCTAAATGGCTCAATGGTACGCTTTTGGTTATTTTCCTAAATAATTGCGCGTCTTTATTGGCATTTTTTCTCATCAGTTGAGCCGTCTAATGCGCAGACGTCCAGTAGGGGTGGTATAACCGAGTAAGTCTAGATCCAAGGCCTACTTTGATCACCGCTCATCATTTTTTTTTTTCGAAGTTTTATTTGCAATTTTCAGAGCCTCAATTTGTCGGGTCTTTTGCAATCAACCAGTACGTTTATTTCTTCTTTCGCGAACTGGCTTTGGAAACTGAAGGTTGGAACACAGGCAGAGGCGTGGTCTACTCCAGAGTGGCTAGGATATGCAAGGTGGGTGGATATGATCATTTCTAATGCCACTTTTGTTATCTTTTAGAGCGATTTGGGTGGAAAAAGTGTTCTCAGACAGGTGTGGAGTTCCTTCCTTAAAGCCAGACTCAATTGCTCAGTATCTTCTCCGTCAGCTCCCTCTCTACCTTTTTATTTTGATCATATCCGTGGGTTTTTTTTTAAGTAAAAGGTATTGCTCATGTAGCTCATTTTTTCGATTACTTACTGTTGTGAAACCAACCAACCGACTTCCCTCCATAAATTTTTAAACTGGTAATTGCTTTTAGAGTCGGTTTTCAAGTTAGATCAGGAGTCGGACACCCATTTCTACGCCACTTTTACTACTCCTGAGTCTCCATTCTTCCAAGCCTCTGCTGTGTGTGCGTTCAGCTTAAATCTTATTAATCAGGTAGGAGGAAATTTTCGGACTATAAAGTTGCCCTTCTTTTTATTTATTTTTTGTGTCAGTTTAGGTCTTTGACACGGGCATCTTCCTAGAGCAGTCTATTGGCACCTCCACTTCGCCGTCCGCTACTATTTGGCTTCCTACTCCACTTGATCGAGTGCCTAGCAACCGACCTGGAATGGTATACATTTTAAAATAGTTTTTGTGAGAAACTTTGCTTACGTAAAACCTACCAAAATATAGGGTGGCACAATTTTGTTTCCCAAGTTGTCTTTGGCCATAAGTTTTTAAATTCGCGATATTTTGATGAGACCTTTTGTTATTCATAGCTAAATGGGCGAGAAATCAGACGACATCATACATTGCCTAGAATTCAACTTTTCGGCCGTTTAATACAGCTGTTAAGGCTGATTGTTATTTCTCGATAAATTTTGCATTTACAGCTCTGTCGTATTCCGCGCAAATGAAGACTGAAGCTGTAGAATGGTTGATTGAAACAGGGAAGGATTTGGCAAAGTTCAGTGTTCGCTTTCGGAAAGAATTGGGGCTCCATGCAAGCTACAACACAATTCTATACTTCTACGAGAAATTCAAGGATAGACGTCTGAAAAGAAGAAAGGAAACGGCAAACAATGTTGGATAAGATCGCGTTTTCATGTTTTTGTTCTTCACGTGTACCATTATTTTTGCTTTAGTGGATTTGAAGCCAACAGAAGACAGCAGAAGAGGTCGTTACTTTCTACAATGTCTTTCTACATTCGAGCAAAAGCTGGACGGCCAACGTTGAAGAAATTGAAGATTGTTGTTCTGCTCTTCAAATATATTTTTGGAAGTTTTCAATAAAGTGTCATGTGTAAGTGGTGTCATTTGATTTCTCATCCACTTGGCTTTTGAACAAAACAAGATCTTCGTTGAAATACTGTGAATTTGAAAAGTTATGACTCGAGGCCGGATTCGTATGCCAAAAAGTTGGATTCACAGCTGAGTCCGACCATTTCTTTACCTCAACTTTTGACACTTTTGCTCATTTTGGTGTTTATCTCTTTAAGGCGAAAAATCGTAAGGATTCTGAATTTGCCGGTCTTTTTTACACAACTCAGCAATTTCGCCTTTAAAAATTCCAACTCTCGATTTAGCGGACTAAATTAAGAGTTGGACAAAACCCACATTTTTGCAATCTCCCCATATTTTCAGTGCGTTTCCGACTCCAAGAGTTTATCAGACGAAGAGTTGCATTTTGCCAAATCCCATCTGCTAATGGCTGATTCAATCGCCGGTTCTGGTGGTCTGCACGATGGTCCTTTAATTATGCGGAAAGAGGAATTATTAGGCCAGCTAGTTGCTGACCAGCGTGATGAGCAGCGGGTTGTTCTCTTCGTGTTGTCTCCTCAGTCAGTTATCACTATCTTTAATCATCATTATCTCATTCAGGATTAAAATTTGCAGTAGACATACTCTCCTTAAAGTGCTTCATCTACGTGAAAGAGGGATTATAGGAAGGGCTCGTCTGTTGTCCGTCTACCAACTGCCGCAATCAGCCTCCAATCCTATCCATTCTATGGCCATTTTACCCAATGAATATCTGTTTTTGGGTCAGGAGCACAATGTGGCTCAATACAGACTAGGGCAGTGTTCTCTGCACTCCACTTGTGATTTGTGTGCTTCAGACCCTTACTGCTCCTGGAATGTAGCCAGAGCTGAGTGTTTCCCCCAGGAAACAGCCCATTCCACAGCTGTTGGCTGGGTCACTCTGGATGGGCTGGTCCATTCACCAGCTGGATTGACCAATGAGAAGTGCAGGAATTATGTAAAATCCAGCAGTAGAACTTTATATCCAGGAGACAGCGCTCATTTGGAGTGCCCTTTGGTGAAGGGTGTGAGTCAGGGGCAGGAGGGTGAGTGGAAAATGGACAGGGTGGACCTGCCGAAACAGGACACTGATCATATTGTGCACGCCAGAGATGGAGGACTTGTGCTGTTGAATGTGAGCTCTAAAGAGATAGTTATTTGAAAAACAAACGAATAAGTTATAATACACCCTTCAGGTGACCAGTTCCCAAAGCGGGACATATCAGTGTTGGATGGCTGGAAGTCCGCTGATTGAACACACTGTTCAAGTGGATGGTGGTTGGTTTTTGAGCTATTAACTGTAATACAGTCAAACCTAGATAAGCCGACACCCCTAAATTCAAAAAAATATGTTTGTGGCATTGTGTTTTTGACCTATGTTTTGCTGGTGTCTTCTGGCCATCTTGTATTATTTTTTTGCAGAAGATTGTGCTAGACCCAGAAGTGTGGAGCAATTCAGATCTGTGCAGAGGGAATGGTGCCGCAAGATGGACAGCTATAAGTCCAACTTGTCCAAGTGGCAGGGATGGTATGAAAACAATGAAGTAAACAAAAAAAAAATGTGGCAGATTTATAAATAATAAGAAAACTTTTTCAGAATCACTGTCCCGGGCTTGAACAAACGACCACCAATGAGCTGGAGAATGGTGCTGGGCAGCAAACCAAGAAGCTCAATTTTGTGTAAATATTGAATTGTTTTTTTCTGAGCTTGAGGCCATACTGCCAGGATTGTGTGAATTGTGTACATTTGATTATTCTACCCATTCACCTCAACTAATAACATGTTTTCTTTTTGTCTGTGTTATATGCCGTCTCGTATAACATCTGATATAATAAACGGTGTTATACGCGCTACAAGTAGCATGAATGGCTCAGTGGCTTGGCTACCCATTTTTTCGTTACAACAATTGGCGCAGTCGCAAGTTCGAATCCGCTCCCTCGCTTTTTAGGACTACTATGAGATTGAGATGTCCATATTCAGGGCTACTATGAGATTAAGATGTCCATATTCAGGGCTATACGAGATTGAGATGCCTCAAAAATTCTAAAAGGTGAGGTGTTATATGCCGTCTCGTATAACATCTCATATAACAAACGATGTTATGTGCGTTAAAAGTAGCATGCATGGCTCAGTGGTTTGGCTACCCACGTTTTCGTTACAACTAGGGTTGTCGGATATCCGAAAATATCGGATTCGGATATCCGATCCGATATCCGAAAAAATCCCGGATAATTTCGGATATTATCCGAAATCGGATATCCAATCCGACAACCCTAGACAAGATAAAAACGCGGGAACTTATGCTACAACCCAATACAATAGGGCCGACATGTTTGTACTTGCTTAAAGTTTTACATTAAATACTTCTTTTGTAAGAGCTTTTAATTGTTTTTACGCTCTAAAATACTCTTACGCAACATAATTATACGCAAGAGAAGTCAGCTGAAACCATAAGGGAATAAATTGGTTGCCTTTCGCAATTCCCACAGCTCGTCTAGTGACTCGTAGACATAAAAGCTTACCCACTTAATTTCCAGATTTCCGCTGTCTTCGACAGTGAATACCTCAGAGAGTCACACAACAAGCATACTGCTAAGAAAGCGCAATGCAAAAAAGGTTTCTGCTCCACGGCATAGACTCTCAAGTTGAGGATTGGTCGTTTATTAGAGCATGCACGCCAAAACTACAAGATGACATCAGCGCGTCGGTATTCTGATACGAAAGGCAATTGCAAAGACAATAAAAAATTAAAAAAGAACAAAACAGTCTTTATTGTCAACAGTACTGAACAAGCAAGCATAAATTGGAGATCAATGTTTCTCCTCAACCATGATGATATGGTATCCAAATTTGGTCTTCACTGGAGATTCATTGAAAACCTAGAAATTTAAATAAATAACCATGATCAGTGATACCTGACAATGAATCAAACCGGTGAATCAATAGAACTGGCTGGCAGCTTGCTTGCTGCATCAAACAACGAGTCGGGAACGTCTCCATGCGTCAGCCAACCGAGCTTTCCACCCTTCCTAGAATAAAAAATTAAATAGCGCGGGTGCTAAATCAAAATTAAAAGCAACTTCTTCTTCGACTTGCCGTATTTCAGAGCCACTTCATCAAAGCTTTCGCCTTTCTTTAAATGCTCAATCGCTTGCAAAGCATTTTCCTAAATTGAAGATAGCCCAATTGGTGACGAGGGTTGGTGGCCAATGAGTTTTTACTAAGATTGTAAAATTTCTACTAAAACCATACACAAAATTTTAGCTCTGGATGTCAGCTAAATATTTGAGTATTCAATCCAGTACCGAATAGTCGGGTGGTTGAGCTGAAAAGAATAGTTGTCCACCGATTGTCGTAACAAATGGGAGGCGTTACATTAGAAAGAATGCGGTCTTACGTGCTCAAATATCTATTTTCGAACGTATATTTCATTCTTTTCCGGTCTTTTAGAAGACGTTTTGCTAAGATCTCCGAAATTGATGTTTACAGCATATCAAAAATAAAGATGGAATAGTATAAAGCAATGGAGCACTTGTACCTCTGCATTAAATCAACCAGAATAATACCTTTTTTCTGCACCTGAACATAGTCTCATGTAAACATTTATTGAAAGAATCACACAGCCAAATGGACTTACAAAATATGACGGGCCTTCATCGCTGCATTTGCAGTCTTCTTCATCACGGAATTATCTTTCCACAGGGAGCTCAGAGTTTTTAAATACTTTTCGTTTTCGCAGTCGGCATCGGCACGTAGCTTTCTCAGGCTCTCCTCGAACTTCATCTTTTCAACTGCAGTATCTTGCATGTACTTCTTCATATTGCTTTCAACGGTCTTCACATCATACCTAGCCTTTTTGACAACCTCTTCGCATCGAATAGCTCTTCTCTTGTGAATTTCAGCTTTCTGCTTTGCCTCATACAGCTGTTTTTCCGCTTCCTTCTTTGCCTCATACATTGCCTCATACAGCTGTTTTTCCGCTTCCTTTTTTGCCTCATACAGCTGTTTTTCCGCTTTCTGCTTTGCGTCATACAGCTGTTTTTCCGCTTCCTTCTTTGCCTCATACAGCTGTTTTTCCGCTTCCTTCTTTGCATCATAAAGCTGCTGCTTTAAATCACAAAGCTGTTTGTTAGCATCACAAAGCTGCTCGTTGGCATTAGATAGGTCGGCCTTTCTTTTCTTCATCTGATCCAACAGATACTCCACGTAAACATCGCCGGGAAGAGGGTTCTGTAAATAAGCAGATAGGTCAGCAAAAAAGCGCGTCACTTTAGGCAGTTATTTACCGAATATTTACAAATTTCATGAGCTGCTATGTGAACTAATGTCCGGTTTCTCATATTGAAAATAATGTTGATGCAGTCAACTTGGCGAAAAAAGTGAAATACATCATAAATTATTTCAGCAGGAAGATGCATCTTAGTTGAACAAAAAATACTGACGCAGCATTAGTTTATTTTTACTCGAGAGACAACAAATTATCTGATAAGATTATTAGACGATGCACAAGTAGATTTTGCTATACTACAAAGAATTCCTTGTAAAATAAGTAGATTTGATCAAATTATAAGTTGCATACCTCGATTTCTTTTGTCTCGGCTTCATTATCTCCACTTGCACTGCTCTCAATTCGGATGCGTTTGGCTGGACGAAGCATGACAAAACTTTAGCTAAACACAAAAGGCGTTTAAAATGAGTAGTCATGAGTTGGTTTGCACTAAAATAGCTTAAACCATACACTCGATTTAGTGCAGTCTCGATTTAGTGTATATTTTATTCGGGTTTGGTTGGTTTGCATAAACCATATTGTTGTATCTTAATATAGAACTAGAAGCGCCGTTGCGGCAAATGCCGCATCACCCGGAAGCGTGCATCTCCCCCGAAGGGTGCATCCCCCGCCTGTAGTGCTGAGTCTCCGCCCGTTTTGATGAATCCCCGCCCGTAGTGTTAACTGCCCTCCCGTTTTGATGAATCCCCGCCCGTGGTATTGAGACCCTGCCCGTGGTATTAAGTCCCCACCCGTGTTGTTGAGTACCCAC
>BBSZ01013357.1:0-15802 GCA_000981365.1 Subanguina moxae
GGGTCCGACCATTTTTTTTCCTCAAATTTTGACATCTTTTGCCCATTTTGATATTGATGTCTCTAAGGCAAAAAATCATGAGGATTCTGAATTTGTCGGTTGTTTTTACACAACTCAACAATTTCACCTTTTAAAGAGCCAACTCTCGATATAACGTCACCATTTTTGAAAAAGGGGTGACGTTATATCGAGAGTTGGCTTTTTAAAAGGTGAAATTGTTGAGTTGTGTAAAAATGACCGACAAATTCAGAATCCTCACGATTTTTTGCCTTAGAGAGATCAATATCAAAATGGGCAAAAGATGTCAAAATTTGAGGAAAAAAAAAGGTCGGACCCAGCTGTGCATCCAACTTTTTGGGGTGACGTTATATTGAGAGCTGACTGTAAGTTCAAATTTTGGCGTTTGGTCTCGTCCAGTGTTTTCATAACTAACCCTAATAGGTTAGGATTATTTTAAGGATTAGGGTTAGGATTATTTTAAGGATTAGGGTTAAGATGTCAAGGCCAGCTTAGCGGAATACGAGGGAGAACTGCAACAAGCTATTTGCTTACTTCTCCAAATTTTAGCGACTAATGTGGATTGCGTTTTGGAACTGTTTAACTGGTCAGTCGCTTTAAATTGAGTGATGTGCTGAAGCGTTGTGAACTGTTCTTGCGAAATTTGCCTGCTTCCGATTACTTCACTGGCGCAAAGTGGGTTGATTGCTCAGGAACACCGACTCAAACGCCTTTTGGTGCGTTTTGTAGTTTATTTTTTTCTTTGACAATTATTAGACTAACTGGTTAAGAACATTCTTATTGCCGAATACAAAACCGGGGAAGATGGAGACAAGCTGATCAATGAGCCTGAATATGGAGCACGTAGTGATAATGGCTTTTGAAAGTATTCGTCAGAATGGGAAGTAAGGTTGTTAGTTGTAGCGTTTGACTGTATATTGTAGACATCAAATCGCTGAAGCCAAACGCTTTAATACGGCAGTCATTTTCCTCATTTTATTTACTCACAATAAATATTTTCTTTCCTACTTACACCATATATAACGTCTATTCGAAAAACCACAAATGCAAATAAGTGAAAGGTGGAAAAGTGTCGCACAAGAAAATGCAGACCAACATGTCCACTCTGATCAATAAGACATTAGCGCTTCTTTGTATTCAGAGCCATCATTGGAAAACAGGTCTTCCAGTTTCCATTGAAGTGTCTCAAAAGTGGGCCTTTTCTCTGGATCTTTGTGCCAACACTGAAGCATAATCTCATACAAAATGAGTGGGCATCCTGGAGGACATCCCATTCTATAACCTACAAAAAAATCCCCAATAATATCCTCTTCCAAAATTCAAAAAAGGCATGTGCTCCTCGCCGATAGGAATGATTTTTGGTGGTACACGACAAACTTCTACCGTCTTAACTAGTGTATCTTTTTTGTGCATTACCAAAAACCCAATTTCTCGGCGAACAAGACTACTGTTTATACACTAGCATTCTTGGTTTATAAACAATTTTGGGAACAATGTTCGGGCAAGTCAAAAAATTTAGGGTAGGCAAGCGTGGGTTAGCCGTCAACCACTATGCTTAAGTGAAACAATTATACACTGGCACTCGGCTAACCTAGGCTGACCTAACCTAAGCCCCGGGCTTCGTTGTATTCCTAAGTGTGGTTCCGAGGGTCTAAAAGCGGTAACATACAAAGCATGGGTGCTAACCGTGTTTTTTTTTTTTTAATTCAGAAGTCACTCCCATCGGCGAGGAGTATGCTCTCTTAAAGCCTACCATTTTCAACTTTTTGCAACACTTCAGCATTGGTCATTCCTGGATATGGGATTCTGCCGAAGGTGACCAGCTCTGTTAGCAAAATTCCAAAACTCCACACATCACTTTTCACAGTAAATCGGTTGTAGTTGGCGGCCTCAGGAGCTGTCCACTGAATTTGTTTTTGGTTAAGGGAGATCCACATCTTTGATTTACCAATCCCCTAGTGCTGATCCCAGGGGGGGGGAGGGCGTTAAGTCGAGGTTTGACTGTACCTGAGTATATCGCAATAAAGCCCAATTTTTCTGTCTAATGTAATCCTTGTAGTTTTGAATATTCTTTTATGCACCAAAACGGTCCCTGCTAGGCGGTATGTGCACCAACCGAGCCGCGATTTTCATAGGTAAATGAATAGTATCAACAATGGAGCAGATTATATTTTTATTTTAATAGCCGTGTTAAAAGCAGAATCAAAAGCCACCTTGATGGGAAATCTAGCACCCACTCTCGCCTCATATTCATTCTCTCTAATCAGTCTGGCCAGTCCAAAGTCGGCGATTTTGACACAGCATGGATGGGAGATGAGAATATTGCGAGCCGCCAAATCTCGGTGAATAAAGTTCTTCTCCTCCAAATACCTCATGCCAGAGGCGATCTGTGAGGCAATATCCACCAGTTGACCGATGGAGGAGGAGCGGCCATGACCTTGCAGGAAGTGGAGCAGATTATCTTGCATTAGTTCAGTCACAATCAAGAAAGGCTCCTCTCTTGTGCACACTGCAAATAGTTGAAGAAGTTTGTTGTGCCTTAGCCGTTTCATAATCTGCGCCTCAGTCAGGAAATCAGTGGCGTTGGCTGTGCCCGGCTTGAGTTTCTTGACTGCCACTGGCATTGAGCCGTTCCATCGAGCTTCCCAGACCTGGAAAGTAGGCTGGTTAGTCAAGAGAAAAATAAAAAGGGCAATGGCTAAATTACACTATACCCCCAGCACTCTTGCCTACGCTGGCCTACCTTCAGCCTAAAGGCCTCGGCAAAACCCATTTGATATAGTGTAATCGAGAGCTGGGGGTATAGTGTAAGTGCTCCAAGGCAATTCACCTCTCCAAATTGTCCCGAGCCAACTTGTCGAAGCAGTCGCAATGACCTCCTGTCGATTTCCCATTGATCATCGTGAGTGAACGTTGATGTCTGAGGAGTCTCTAGTTTGGCAGCTGGCTTTGCTAATATAACACAGAGACCATCAGCTTCTCGACTGTAGTGTTCAATGAGTTCTTGAAGTGTGCCAAAAGCAATTCGACGAGCTATGTAGAAACCACCATTGTCCAGCTGGCGGATGCGATAGTGTTTAATGAGATTTCCATCACGCACTAAAAAAAGAAAAGCTTTTGATACTGTGTTGGAATTTATCTTTTGCCCAACCTGACAAGGAGAATTCATTTTGACGAGATTCTGAATCGCGGACTAAAAAGGAGCCATGGTCGTTGACTATAAGTAGGAGCATCTTTTCTGCTTCCACTCTACGTAGGCGGCCAAAATACCACCTGAAAATGCGAATATTATGTGTGTAATGGTTGCTATTCCATTAAAATCGAATACTAGATTATACCAATGGTACCTCAAAATCGGAGCACTTACAGAATACCCCACCCACTCGATTTAAGAATAGAAATTTTTAATAGAAGAAAAATTATCTACACAACCCAACAGGAATCGAAACCTTTTAAAAGAGGACCTCCGAAACTCAACCACTCGGCTACGAGAACTCTGTGCGCTCATCTTCAAATTTTCGCAGAAAAATGTCGAAAATATGCGGAAAAGTATGTGGGTGGCGCATTCTGTAAACAAAAGCAAAATTTGGCCTCAAAATCATTATTTGCGATATGAAGTGGCGCCTCCAGAAGCCAACATGGCTACGTTTAGTTTCCCAATGCCTGTAGCTCCCGGGTAATTAAAAGTTTTGAAGATGGTGAAAAAGACTTTTTGCTGCAAACCTATTCCCACGAGTCTTAGTTTAGGACATCTACAAAGGTGTGTCAAATTTGTAAATTTCGCGTGTCATCTTAAATTCCTATCTTTATATGGACATTTGTATTAGTCTTTTTTCAGCATCAAAAATGGAAGATATTCTCAAAGCGCTTATTGGGAATATGCAGCGGGGATCGGGTCCTCAGATGATGAAGAACAACAAGCCGAATGATGCAGCCAAGATGGACACCTCCGAAATCATCTATATTTCTTCGTTGGCATTGATTAAGATGTTGAAACATGGAAGGGCTGGTGTGCCTATGGAAGTAAGGGATTTAAAATTTTTGTTTGTGGTCCTTTCTACTTACTTTTTAGGTTATGGGTCTGATGCTGGGCGAATTCGTCGACGAATACACTGTGAATGTGGTGGATGTCTTTGCAATGCCGCAATCTGGAACAGTACGCATGTTTTTCAACAGAACTGGGTATCGTAATGGCGTTAATTTTAGGGGGTGTCTGTAGAAGCTATAGATGATGTGTTTCAAACGAATATGTTGGACATGCTGAAGCAAACAGGCCGCCCGGAACACGTTGTTGGTTGGTATCATTCTCACCCTGGATTTGGTTGTTGGCTTTCTGGCGTCGATGTGCAGACTCAAAAGAGCTTCGAGAAATTGCATGAGCGATCAGTCGCTGTCGTTGTGGACCCGATTCAGTCGGTGAAAGGAAAGGTTGGTAGTTCTCCTTTCTTATTATTAGCAGCAGGTGGTGTATAAATTTTCTTAATGGTTGTCATTGATGCGTTCCGATCTATTAATCCAATGATCATGGCGACGAAAGAAGAGGCTCGATTGGTCACAAGCAGTATCGGACATCTACAGAAGCCTAGTGTGCAGTCGATTATCCATGGGTTGAACCGCCACTATTATTCAATTCCGATCGCTTACAAAACCAATCAATTGGAACAGAAGGCATTTATATTTTCAACATGCTTCATTTCCGCGTAAAAGAAGACAACCTTTAGATGTTGTTAAGTATGAATAAAAAGACTTGGATGCACTCACTGGAACCGGAGAAATTTGAACTGCGCTGCCAACAGAATGACAAAGCCATGGAGCACATGGGAAAATTGGCTAGGCTTTACAAAAAGGTTGGCTTTTCATCTGGGTGTTTTGATCCGAGAACCGGCAATTGTCCCATCTTAATTTTTAGACATTCGATGACGAAGAAAAATTGACCGTCGACGAGTTGGCCATTAAAAATGTAGGCAAGCAGGACCCAAAGAGACATCTCGCTGAAGTTGCAAGCCGGGTCATCGAAGACAACATCATCCAGAACTTGACATCTATGGTGGATACAAATGCGTTCCAATAAAATAATTACCGCGTTGTTGTTTGGGGGGAAAATTGTATTTGGACAAATAAAATGGTTTTGTTGTCTGATCCATTCTTCTCGGAGTGGATAGGCGCGCTCAGAAATGTCAGGGTATGGGCGGGGTAGTACTGGCTAGCTTGCTTATTTTTTTTAGCGTATTATAAATGCTCATAAAAAGCTAAGATAGCAGGAGGGACCAGGCTAAAAAATTGGTACCCATTCGACGACAGAGCCAAAATTTTTTAGATCATACACTTACGGTTGTGCATCAATGGACTTCTCTCTGGCTACATAGTTTGATGGAATGTATCCAACCTTGTTTGTGGATAAACTCCTCGCATACCACCAATCGCCCTGCATATCGTTTAGAATTTCTAGCGCTTCATTTCTTTTGAAGCTTAGATCATCATCTGTTCTTGCATCATAGTCAAATAGCGCAATAAAAATGTTGGTCTCTGGGTTGGTCTCTCTGTAGTAGGGGTTGCGTCCAGTCATGCTGCCTGAGTTGCTTGCTGGGTTTGCCCCTATTGTCGACGAAGGAGAACCATTGTTACCAGACGGCTTAGCTTGAGCGCTCGTCACACTTGCTGATTTGGGCTCCTGTGGGTAGAGCACAACTGGTCCCAGGTTGGCGCTCAATATTGCCGGCACACTCACAACACCTGGGCTCTCATCCATGTTTGGAGGGAGGTTCAGCCCCACCAGGCTTGTTTTCGCCAGCTTGCTGCTGCCCTTCTTGTCGGCCCATGCTGGTGGAGAGTTCTTTTTAGAGCCCAAGCAATTGCCCATAGATAAAGTGGGGGAGGTTTCAGCTACTTCTTAGCTTATTGAATACCATTTAGCTGGACTATACCTAAAAATACTGCGACTTTTGGGCCCTAGTATACAATCGGCATGTTTTTTTTTGCCTGGTTCTTTTGTTATTTGTGAGAGGGGTGGGGATGTGGGAGAACCAAACTTTTTGGTTCACGGCTAACCTACGCTAGCCTGCCCTAAGCCTAAGGCTTAGTTGTATTCCAAGGTATAAAATGGGTATCCAACATAGGATAAAGCCTTTAGTTGCATGCCTAAGTGCACTAGGCGATCGCCATATGGTCAATGTGTTTTAAAAAGGACGGCAATCACATCAAAAACTCTGGCTCTCCCACATCCCCATCCCTCTGACAAGACAAAGAGGTAAAAAAATATATAAAAAAAAACAACAACAACAGGGGGCCAAGGCAAAAAGAAGCATGCCGATTGGATAGCAGGCCCAAGTTCTGATTGTCTAAGCTGGTATTAAGCAATATGTGGTTGTAAGAAGCAAAACTACTCTCCAACAAGGATGAATGAGATGGAGTGCTCTTGCAAAGTGGAGCACAAGGAATGTTGATTATATTATTAATAATATTGCAAACACAATAAAAACACAAAATTTTTATCTCCCTCTTGCATCGCACCACTTCTCCAGTGTGGATTTGAAGAACAAAGTGGGATAGAGTGAAGAAAGAAAAAGGATGCACAGATAGACGCTGAATGGATGCAAACGGTGCAGCTCTCCTATCTCCCCCCACCGGTAAATGCTCACCTTTATTTCTCATAATTTAGCCAACACTGGTCATGTCCTCCTTTGTGTTCAGTTGGTCATTTTTAATTCTTTTTTAAAAACCTTTAAATTAGGGACGGTCGCGGTTGCGGCTAGCCGCACCGATTTTTGAGAAATAGCCGCAGCCGCACAGCCGCAGCAACAATATTGAAATAGCCGCAAGCCGCAGCCACAATTTGTGAATAGCCGCACTTAAGAAATTTAGAAATTAAGCTTTGATTTTTACAATTTGTTTGTTTATTTCCAATAATACTGGCGTAAATATGGAGATGGCCAGTTACCTCAAAATGGTATGCGCCCAGCCTGACGATGATCCATTGGAATTTTGGAAGGTAACAATTTTGGGGAAAAAGTAACAATAATTTAGATGTAAGTTATTTATTTAGGTGAACCAAAAGACATTTCCGCTACTTCCACGTTTGGCTCGTCGTTACCTGTCGGCGACGGCTACAAGTGTCGCAAGTGAGCAAATTTTCTCATTGGCACGGGATGTGTACGATTACAAAAGATCGAATTTATCTCCAGATAACGCTGAAATGTTGATGTTTCTTCACGAAGCTCTGCCCGTCATTGACTTTTCGTATTGACGTTATTTGAGGTTGTTGTGTTAGAATAAAATGGTTATAGAATAGTTTGAGGAGTGAACGGCGCATTATGAACGTGCAATTAAGAGATATGTTGCTTTGAGTTGTTTAGCGAATTAGCCGCATATCCGCGCGGCTAGCCGCACCACTATGCTAAAAATAGCCGCAGCCGCATTTGGTTTTTCCAAAATAGACGCAGCCGCATAGCCGCAACTAGGTAAAAAACCGTCCCTACTTTAAATCATAGAAATGCTATTTTTGTTGCTGCTGGACATGTGGGTATGCTTGTGCGCAGCAGCAGAAAATGGGCGTCATTTTTTTTTTTAAGTAGGAGTCCAGCGCCGCTATGTGTTGTGGTGTGTCCCCAAAGTTTGCAATGGAAATTATACAGGGTGAGTCAAAATTAGTGTAACATCTTTTCATCAAAAATGTTTTCAACTTCAAACTTTTTGTTCATTATCTTTTCATTTCTTTTTTCTCCTGATTTGAATCCATTGGACTACGCCATCTGGAGCATTCTGGAAGCAAATTTCAATGCGGAAGCCTACAATTCGGTTGGATCGTTACGAGCAGCAATTGAAATCGCCTTCAACAATTTGGACCAAGGAATGATTAATCGATGATCGGTCGACGATTGGATGAAAAGGTTGGATAAGGTCATTGTAGCGAGTGGTGGTCAAGTCGTCATAAATCAAGAGTTAAAATCGTGGGTTAAATAGAGAGTTGGATTTTTTGAAGGCGAAATGGTTGATAGGGGGGTGTGGTTCTATTACAGAGAATACGGTATGATAATAAAATATGTCGACTAAGATTCTTGCTGAGAGGTTAAATAGGAGTTATTTAAGTGGCGTATTCTGTAATTTAGTCCAAATGCATGAAAATTGGACAAGTATTTGCACCAACCTAATAGCTGAGACAGTAAAAGAACATTTCAATATTTTGAGTGGGAGAAGTAATAGTGGGGAGTGACCTGCAAATAACTCTTTGCATCCAGCCTCATCCCTGTGAGCGGATGGAACAGTAGTTGTTGAGAAGTGTTCCGCTTCTCTGCCAGTCTTTTCTGCTACCTCTCTCAATCAATTGGAGCCTGTGGAGCACACCCTTTAAACGGTGTTATTGTCGGCAGGCAGTAGGTTGGCAAGAAGGCCGCCCCGAAGGGAAACGTCCATTCATTGCCCCTTCTCCTCTCGGTTCATCATAAATAAATTGGTGATGCGGAACACTGAAAAGGTACAGAGAAAAAGAGATCATTCTGATTGCACTGAGACACCTAGAGGCCACCCTTCTAATCCCTGTGCAGCCATGGTCTAATGGTTCCTTCAGGAGGCTAGAGCAAGAGCTGGTGCTTGCAAGACTTTTGGCACTTATTCCACTCGGGTCCTCCTCCACTTTTTGGCTTTTGATGGTTCTTTTTCTATATTTTGTCTTGTTTCGTTGGTTATTTAAGCTCTTTAGATGGAAGAAGTGCATAGTTCTATCGTTTGGAATCCTCAAATTTAGAAGCAGGGCGTCGAAAGTATGAGCCAACAGAGCCTACTACTGTGTTATACCCTCCTCCAATCGTTTATAACGCCCACCCCCATGGTATTCGGGTTTTCTGGGTACTTTGACCATTTAAGAAGCATTTTTAAGGGATTCAGAGCTGTATAGGGAGGGGAAGGGACAAGTAAGGGCCATTTTGTAATAAGGGCCCACTCTGTAGGAAAAAAAAACATCCTGAACATAGCTATGTCAACTGGGCTCTACCGCATAAAAATTTTAGCTTCACCACTTGCAATCCTGAAATTCACACGCAAGATGTAGAAGTTATGCACCAAAAGCTCAAAAGCAGGCACAAAAAAGAATATGGGACAGGCAGAACACTGCCAGTCAGCAATATTGCGGAATATTTGTATAAGGTTAGGGACGGGGCATGACCCCAGTGGGATATGCAACGTATGCAGCAATGCAACAAATGGGGCAATTTGATATAGAGTGGGACACACACCCTCTTCTTTTGACACACACCTTCTGGACCCCAAAATTGAGACAGGTGCTTAATTTGATCACAACCTATGATATTCCACTTTTATGCCCCACACTAATACTGCAATAGCCGTTTTCCTCTTCCTACAAGTGAAAAGAAACACCTTGAAGAAAATTGAAAATAGAAGCAGCAACAATTGTGAGAACAATACTACTTGTGCAACAAGTAGAAAGGAAAGAGGAAACCAACTGACCAAGAGAACACAAATCGGAAACAACCATTCATAAGTGGATAAGAGAAAGTTAACAGCCAGCTGGACATCAAGTACTTTCTCTCGCTAATTTTTTT
Source organism: Subanguina moxae (assembly GCA_000981365.1). NCBI lineage: Eukaryota > Metazoa > Nematoda > Chromadorea > Rhabditida > Anguinidae > Subanguina > Subanguina moxae. The sequence continues at coordinate 9,573 of BBSZ01013357.1, forward strand.
TGAGGCTTTTTAAATAACTGAAAATACTAGGCTGTAAATACCTAGGCTGACCTACCCTAAGCCCAAAGGTCTCGACTAACCTAGGCTGACCTACCCTAAGCCCAAAGGTCTCGACTAACCTAGGCTGACCTACCCTAAGCCCAAAGGTCTCGGCTAACCTAGGCTGACCTACCCTAAGCCCAAAGGTCTCGACTAACCTAGGCTGACCTACCCTAAGCCCAAAGGTCTCGGCTAACCTAGGCTGACCTACCCTAAGCCCAAAGGTCTCGGCTAACCTAGGCTGACCTACCCTAAGCCCAAAGGTGACACACAAAGTGACCGCTTAATAAATGTCCCTCTCAACAAATAGCCACTTAAATTAAAGTGTACAGCCTCCTGGGCATTGACTTGTACTGATTGCATCGTCTTCATAGACCTTGCATGTTCTCCTTGCAGGTTTAACTCCAGAGCACTCGGAGTTCTAAAGAAAAAAAGCAGCACGTGACGGATACGAATATCAATCATCTAAAAATTGTATAGAAGTCAGAGAATACATCAAAATTGTGCATGAAAACAGAAACAAAGCAAAAAGTAAAAGTGTGAATTAAACCCTTGAGCAAAAAGCGCAGGACTTATGACACAACCTAATAATCAAAAAACAAAGAGAATGGATGAAGAGAAAAAAGGGGGTTTGCAGCCAAACCAATATTATAAATTTCCCCATCAAAAATAAAAAAAAAAGAGGAGAAATATACTTCTTTTCTCTCCTATCAGTCAACTTTGGGTTGCGATTAGTGCCAGTCTGGTCAACCAGAGACATAGAAGGAGAGGATATTTGGGAAGTACAACCAGAGGAGAGCAATTGATTGATTAAGTCAAAGGTCTTTTTGAAACAGAATCGCGGTCAGCGCACTCTCCACAACCAGGAAAATAGAGGGAAAAGATTTTGAAACAAAAAATGGGGGGGATTTCGACTGACTATTCCAACAGCGCATCTCCTAATTAAATTAATTCTGAAGCAGCAGATCCAAAATTGGTCACTATTAAAGCTAGAAGAGAAATACTTTACAACAGATTTGTAATTTTCCGCTGAACACAACCCTCTCCGGTATTCGGCCAAAAGGGGACTGGCACAGGCCTGTTGTGTAGCAGAGCTGTAGCCGACTTTTTGAAGAAAAAAAGAATCAAAATTAGAAGTAGATAGCTGACCTCTGCTGGTAATCTGCTGTTTTGCTCTGATATTGATTATTCGGCTTTGGGTTTAGATGATCTCAATGTGCTAGTTCAAGAATTGAGCTGGCCTTTGACGGGTTACCGCAGGAAATGTTCAACCACTTGATTGTTGTCTATCAGAATCCTAAAACTTTGGGTTAAAAGATCTGGCGTTTTTCTTCGCATTTGCTGTAGTCTTCTAGCTCTGGCCATGGACAGTCTTCTCTTTACTTCTGATTTCTGGATTTGGATTAACGTTTTGCCAAAATTTTCAATCCCTTCCAGCAACAAAAAAACTGAACGGTCATCGGGTGTGATTTAAAGGATCATAAGAATATGTATTCAACTGTTTATTAAGAAGGGCAACAAAATGACAACAATTCGATAACGCAGACAGCACAAAATCTCTAAGCCTTATCTTCTTTTTCAGAGCTTAAACAAAGTTTTACAATAAACACTTGCAAGCAAGATATTTTTCACTAACCGATACTCTCTCCCACGCCATCGCCAACACAGTTCTTTGCACCACTAACTGCACCAGCACTCGAACTAGAAGGTGCCTGGAGCGCATCATTAAAAGGCACATCAAGATCTGGCAAAGTCTCTAGAAAAACCCAAAAGATTTGTTAAACCGTGAATAACAGTCAACTTACCGTTACGGAACATTTCAACTACATTTGCGTTAATTTTGTCTTCAGCATCCACAATATCTGAAAAGCGAATTTTAAAGTAGTCCTACGTTGAGTTTTGATGGTTACCTTGCACCTCTCTGGCCAAACTAGTCAAAAAGGCCTCCCTTAAAGCGATTGCTAAGGCTCTCAAAGCACCAACAGTGTCATTGGGATGCGCTCGAAGTGTTTCCATGATGAGAGAAGCTTCGAAGCTCCGTTGAACTTGATACAATGCACGGATCCCCTTCTTGAAAATTTCCTCCATAGCAGTCTAAAATTAGAGTTTTCATTTTACTATAAAAAAGTTTGAGAGTGCTTATCCATAAAAATTTAAGTCTTCACATGGCTCTTAGTGACTACACACTTTTAGTCGTATAAGTAGCAGCTCCATCTTGGCGATTACAACGTTAGAAATTGTTCGGGACACCATGAACAATTTCTTAGAATCTTGTAGATTTAAGAAGTGGAACACCTCCATCAATATTTCATTGGGAATATGCATGTTGAGCAGCTTGGTGGCACAGAGTAGTTAGTGACTAAAAAGGAACCTACCATGGTACCATGCTCTATTCTCAAAAACTGATTACAGATTCGACGACTGAACTTGTATATAGACCCCCGCTAGACCCCACTTTTTTCAATGAGACAAAGAACGTGTCAATATTTAGTCTTTTAGATCTTATTGTTCATGTTATCGAATCAATGAGGAAAAATGGGAGAATAGAACAAAGCAAGTGGAATATGCTAAATTTCAATCTGTATTCCGTTTATGAAGGTAGGAGCAACAGCTTGAGAGTTTCGCTGGCAACTTATTTCTGCAAATGGAAATAAAACTCAAATGCTTGGAACACTCACATAGAGTACTGATAAGATAGATCTGCCTTTTGAAAAGTGGCGGGAGTTTAAAAAATTATGTTTGAGCAAAAAGACCATAGACATACAGTCAAACCTGGATAAGCCGACACCCCTAAATTCAAAAAAATGTGTTTGTGGCATATTTTGCTGGTGTCTTCTGGGCATGTTATATACCAAAATGTAGCCTAGAATCTAAGCTAAATTTTGATACACAAGATGCCCAGAAGACACTAGCAGAGCATAGGTCAAAAACACAATGCCACAAACACATTTATTTTGAATTTAGGAATGTCGGCTTATCCAGGTTTGACTGTAGTTTGTTGTGAAGAAGACCTTTTATCATGTTATTCCAACAGGAATGTGGCAAAAAGGGCTCTTAACACATTTATTTCTCAAGAATCTTGCTCGAATTCATCTGTTTCAACTGTACAGCAGTGACATCAATGCCTCAGTGCTGTTTGCTGTTTCTGCATTCACTCGGAATTTTTAGACTTAAAAGGGCAAAAGCAACACACAAATAGCAGCAAAATAAGTGGTCTCTTTTCATTCACAACTCGCTCTTAGTGCCGCTTGTCTCGCGCTGCTGGCTGTGTGCAAAAGTGTTGGCTATTGTGCATTGGAAAGGTGCACAAAGGTGTGAATGTTGACAGCTAGTGTTGCTGTTGTTGTCGCATGTCTTCTCTGTCCACATTCAAATGTTTGTTCAATTTGACAAAGTGGGGCTTGATGTCGGCTTGCTGGTAGAGGGAATCAATTTCACAAAACCAAAAGGAACAGCTAAGAGCTGTGCAAATGTCTGTAAACCAACCACCACTACCACTGCTCTTGTTTAATTTTTCAAGAAATTTCTCTAGCGGTGTGAAATACTCACAGAGTCATCATATTTCTGTCTTAAATACTATCTTTTTTGTTCAGCCCATTTCTCTATGCCTCTTTTTTCGCTTACTCCACAACCAGAGAGAACGGAAAGAGCACTTGCTGAAGTGATGGGCCGAAAAACACTTGGTTACATATTTCTTCTTTATTTTTTGACTATAAGAAAACAACATAGGTGCTGAGACCGCTGTTTTTTTTTCCCCCTCCTCTTCCAGGCGATAGGCTAAGATGGTGCTGTTGAACAGCTGATTAGTCAATGAGGACACGGCTTATGACATTGTTTAAAAAGGTTTTTGGAATGGGGACGAGAAGAAAATCTCATTCTCTTGTCATTCTTTCTCAGTTACTGTATAACCTCTATCAATCCTCCCCCCTCTCTCGTCACCACGGTCGGTGGTCAACCATTTTTTACGGCTCAACCACCCAACAATTGGGTGCAGACACCGCACTCAAAAATGTAGCTGAGATTCAGGGCTATATTTTTGAGTATGGTGTCAGTATCCCATTGTCGGGTGGTTGAGCCGTAAAAATCGCTGACCACCGACCGTGGTGACGAGAGAGGGGGGAGGATTGATAGAGGTTATACGGTATTTATCATAGCGCAGTGTGCTTCCTTTTATGTTTGCTTGTTAAAGGGGCAGGAAACTTGCTTGTCACAGCACTTTCGAAACTTAAACTCCCGCGGGACCACTAAAGTAGTTGGAAAAATCCAGTCAGTGGTTAGTTTGGTTAGAGGGACCCAGGTTTATCCAGGTTTGACTGTAGGCCTGATGCTTAGGGTAGGTTTTCTCTTAGGCCTAAGGGAAAAGCCTAAGGGAAAACCTACCCTAAGCATCAGGCCTACAGTCAAACCTGGATAAACCTGGGTCCCTCTAACCAAACTAACCACTGACTGGATTTTTCCCACTACTTTATGGGGGCACTGAAGAGGGAGAGGGCATTTTCAGCCGATGCAATCAATGAACTGGACCCAGTCTACTTGACTGAAGCCCTACTAGCCATTGGCGATGTCCAGCCAATTGTGGCCAGGTTAGTGGTTACAAAGGGCTCCATAAAGTAGTGGGAAAAATCCAGTCAGTGGTTAGTTTGGTTAGAGGGACCCAGGTTTATCCAAGTTTGACTGTAGGCCTAAGGCTTAGGGTAGGTTTTCCCTTTGGTTTTTCCTTTAGGCCTAAGGGAAAACCTACCCTAACCCTTTAGTGGTCCCGCGGGAGTTTAAATTTCGAAAGTGCTGTGACAAGCAAGTTTCCTCTCCCTTTATAAGCTTGGGCTTGGGACACCGAACAACCCTATTCAGCCAACCACTCCAAAAGCCCATTAGCCGGATCTTTGGGCATGCAAACACACACACACATAAATTCTATACTCTTTTGATTTATTGTGGGTGGACAACAGGAGATTGGATTGACTCACTGAGGAAACAGCAGTCTCAGCAAAGCCATCTCTGCGGTGTTTGTTTGCTCAATTTCATCTCTGATTGGATTTTTTCCTCCCGCTCTTTTTTTTAGGTGGAAAAGAGGGGATGGACTCCATTAAAGGTGTCTTTGTAGTCTTTTCGATGTTCCTCTTCCTCTTTTTTTGCAGCTGGGAAAGTGCCTGTGACTTTATTGGCTATTGTTACAAACAAGAAAGAGCCTTGAGCACCCGGCTGCCAAATGACACTCTCTTTGCTGCAAAACCCTCAATAGGGCATTGTTGGTTCTTCCTCTTTGCTAGTCCTCTTTTTGCAGTATTTTGTAAGTATTTTGTATTGGGCTGGGAATAAGGTGGGGCTAGTTGCTGTCCTAGAGGTTTTAAGAGATCAAGCAGGAGATTACCTTTTGTTAAAAGCCAAGCTTCTAAGCTTTGAGTTAAAAAAAATTCTGGCTCTCTTCTCTGTCTTTGCTGTCGTCTTCTAGCTCTGGCCTTTGGTCATCTTCTCTGGAGGGGAAGGGACAATTAAGGGGCCACTTTCTAAGGACGGCCCATTCTGTAGGAAAAAATAAGATCTTGAACATAGTTTCCCTTGCAGGGACCAACCGCATGAAAAAGCTCTGGTAGGCATGCTATTTTCATGCATCCACAGCTTGTTCTACAGTCATTTGTGTCTCAGGTATGCTTGTGTGCGCATCTCAACTCCAAGCTCCCGAGCCAACGTCGCCATAAATTGGATGGGGTTATAATCCAGTAGAGTCAATGAACTGAACCAGTGCAAAAAGTGCCTCTAGATGCATTCTCTGATCAAGAGTATTGCTCGAATTCATTTCGCAGGTAAGTCTGTGCGCGCACTTCTAACTCTCGAGCCCCCGTCGCCCTCTTACGAAGGTAACGGGGCGACGGGCTTGAGACACAAACATACCTGCGTATAAATTGAAGTGCACCCCCCTTGAAGTGCACCCCCCTGTAGTGCACCCCCCTAAGTGCACCCCCCCTGAAGTGCACCCCCCTCTAGCAGGGGGGTGCACTTCAAGGGGGGTGCACTTAGGGGGGTGCACTTCAATCATTTTTTATAGTTTATTTATTTTTTGTCTTGGATGGAAACGAAAAGATTTTATGTGAAAGTTCGTGGTTTTTGCCACTTATGCTTTTTTAAAATTGTGTTGTCTCTCAGAGAAAGAGCTTCGTTAATGTTATGCAGAAAATTATGCTTTGAAGCAT
>BBSZ01013359.1:0-16977 GCA_000981365.1 Subanguina moxae
TGAGCAGCAGACAGTTGGTTAAATACTCCAGGATTGTTCCCTATACAAAATGCTGTTTAAATTGTTTGAAATTGAGTCAAAGTCAGATGCAAAATAGACAGGCGATACAATCACATACACCTAGGGTCGTTTTTAAGGTCATAGGACGGTAAGTGTATAACTTTATTTCAAGAAATGATCAAAATGACCACCTTTGGCCGCAATACAACAACGGAGATGTTGTGAAAAATTATCAACTGCTTTCTTCATCATATCCAGTAGAAGACGTCTCCATTCTCGTTGCAACAACTCTTTGAGATCAGTGATGGTTCAGTGAGGCTCTGCGTACACTCTCTTCTAGTTCTGGCCAAACAAAGTAGTCCACCACGTTTCCTTCAGCGAAATTCTGTTCCCACTCTCCATCGTCCCGACTCCAATGAGTGTCGACACTGATAGAGTCCAAAAAGTACTGTTGAATCAATTTCTGAGTTTCAACCGCCCAATGCGATGGAGCTCCATCCTGATGAAAGGTCGATGGACCAAAATGACGACGAGATCACGGCAGCACTCGTGTACGAAACATTTCCCGATAGGCCGGTCCATCGACTTTGGTTTCTTCCGGCACAAAGAAGAGAGTAGTCTTTCCGGTTGATCTTCCGTCGGTTTTCTCGATTGTCGGCGGTTGCCGGTCTTCCACGTCTGGTTCGATTAGCATTGCTACCTGTCTCCTCAAATCGTTTGTTCGTCTTTCGAATCGTTGCTTTATGAACGCTTTCACGATGAAGCTTGACAATAGCCGGTTTTATATCGCTCATTCTAAAAAATCAAAGCAATAAATATCAATAAAGCATTATATATGAATTGAAAGAAGAGAAAAAAGGTTATTCAATGGTACCAAACACTTTATAGGAAAGGGTACATTCCATCATTAAAAATAAGGTTTAAATTTTTGTACGAACGTTTGCCTCACCGAATAATACTGAGTTCACAGCTGACTTTGGTCATATCTCATCGAAAAAGCCACTTTGTGAAGATGTGTTTTCAGATTCGACTTGAGGGCTTCAGAATAAAAAAATTCGTTCAAAAATGGGTACTTTTATTGAAAATTTTCAAAAAAGCATGGTCAAATGTCCTATGTCCAAAAGCCTGAGGGTCTAGATTTCAGACAAAAGCGTTACCTACCGTTTAAAGCTTGCAGCTGCAACACTCTGTTCAAGTCTGTTTGCTGTTGCGGACCACTGTTTGCTGTTCTCTGCAGTTGTTGTTCAGCCAAAATCCTAGCCAACATCAACTGCTGTTGTTGAGCACTCTGACTGCCGAAACTTTCACTGGACAATGCTGATGCTCTGTCTGCAAATGAAGGGAAAGCCATGTTTCCGGCTGGACTGACTGCCAAGTCTCGCATGAGATGGGACACCAATTCGTTGGTAGCACTCACATTGCCTCCACTTATGTCTCTAGCTGCAACTTACTCTAGAAATGCTGAGAGAAACCAAAAGTAGCCCACCTAATTGGTTCTTCCGAACAGATGCCATATTACTCAGCTGCGCAACAATTGCATTCTCCTTGAATAGATTTTTTTAATCAGTAATTAATGGTCTGATCACATTCCCATGCAATTTCAGGTACTTATTCAGGTGATATAGCTTGTAAGTAGTATGTTTACCTGATTGGCCCTGATTGCCTGGTTTTTGGTGTATGTCTCCAAGTCTAGACCATTTGTAAGACTGCTCACCCCACCTATTCCGGCCTCGTTGCCAGAGCCTAGAAAACCTTGGAAGGAGAGTGGAACTCGTTGCATGCCCGGCAGAAACCCATTGTTGCTAGTGGTCTGTCTGCCCTGACGCTGTAGACTGTCTGCAAAAAGGAGAAACTTTTTTATTGTGCACTTTAAGTCATTTAGATGTACATTTAATTTTTCTTAAATATTTTAATTAAAAACTCTATATTTTAAAGCAATTATCATATTCTGAAGCCCTCCAATAGGCAAAAATACCTGAAGAAGTCGAATCTGCAAACAAATCTTCAAAAAGTGGCTTTGTTGATGAGATATGACCAAAGTCAGCTGTGAACTCAGTATTATATTCTGGTACAGTCAAACTTCGATACAACGGCCCCCCTTGGGACCTGGCTTAGGGGGCCGTTATATCGATTTTATCTTGACAAAAATATCGAAGGGGGCCGTTATGTCGGGAGGCTGCTATATCGAATGTATGTTTTCTTAGTGGGGAATTGGGTACCGTTATATTGAGAGGGCCGTTATATCGAGAGCATGGTTTGACGCTTTTTATTAGTGGGCTAACCAAACAAAGCAAAAGGGGCCGTTATATCGAATGTTTACTGTATTTGATTACAATCAGTTTAAAATTTTCTTAAAATTTTTTCATGGTGTTGTCATTTAGCGTTTTTATTTCAAAACTTTAAGATGTCTACTCCAAACAAACGCAAGGCTGTCTCGCTGGAAGTCAAAAGCAATCGTTGAGGCATCCGCAAAGAACAACAACCAGAAAAAATGGATGAACTCCTCGAAGCTTGGGGGAATTTGCAACTGTTGGGCGGTATCAACGAAAATGTGGGAATGGAGGACTATATAAAAGTGGATGCGGTTGGTTTTTTTCTTCCATCTTTATATTTTATCTTTAATTATTTTATGCAAACGGTACTTTCACACTGGAGGAAATCGTGGCTGACGTCTCGGCGGTGAACAGGCCGACGATGAAATCGGCGGCAAAAAAGCAATGGAAAAAGTGGAAGCCGAGGAACCTACCATTACAAGACAAGAAGCCCAAGCCGCACTCAATCTGGTCCGCAAATTCGGGTAAAAGAATACAGCAGATCCATTCATTCTCAAACAGAGCGACGCATTGGATTATTTCTTCTACAAGCAGCGCCAGAAGAATGAAAAGCAAAAGAAACTTACCAATTTCTTTTCTGTTGTAAAATGAATTTTGAGTGCTATGTTATTGCTGATTGTTTGGTATTTTTCTTATAGTTGGTAAAACTCTCGTTATAAAGGCACTTCATCTTCAATTTTTATTCCAAAAACTCTTGATATAAGAGCTCTTCGCTATAAGAGTAAACTCGCTTAAGAGCACTAACTGTCGGTCCCAATGGGTGCTCTTATATCGAGAGTCGACTGTATTTGGTATCAGTATCTCATCAACCAAACCATTTTTTGAAATTCTGCTTTCAAATTCGGATTCCTTAGGCCTTTTTGCCTACCTGGCGGCCTCAGAAAAAAAAAAATTCTACAAAATTTACAATTTTTATTAAAAAATAAAAAAAGTTAAAAAAGTGGTAAACTGGTCACTTCCCTGGGAAGGAGGGTAGCACTGGTCACTCACAAAAAAAACTTACCAGAATCGGGAGAAAAAAAGTCTGAACCTTCCAGTTGACTCAAAGTAATAGAAGAATTTTTGTTTGTAGCGCTTGGCAGAACTGCACCTTTACTCCATTTGAAGAGCACGACTAGAGCTAACAATCTCCACATAGTGTATGCCATAGTGGATAGTGGAATAAGAGAAGTAAGTGCAAAATTTAGCTGGCTGCTCAACAACTGAATTCACATTCACCAAAACAGTTTGATGCTTGAACCAGACGGCGGCAGTAGGGTTTGTGAGGGGAGTGAGCAAACCAGTTGGTGAATTCCTGAGGACAAAGTCTACTCTGATGCGCCTTAGGAGGGATTTATGCAGAGGGGAGAGCTCCCTACCATTGTTGAGCTGCAGTCTGAGAGTCAGTAGAAATCCGTTTAGCCAACAGACTTATATACAGTTCTCCTCCAATCGGATTAGTAGCATATTTTGAACACACTGCTACTTCCTACACCTTTGCACACTCCACTGCAAGGAATTGTGATGGGAGACAGCCGCATTAACTCGTTGATATTGACCCAGCCCGCTTTAACACCTGTGGTATGAGTCTGAGAACGCATCTGAACCAAAAATTTTTTTAGGTTTTAGGAGGTTAGGGATTGGGCTCAGATACACATACCTGATCGATTATATTTGCATAGAAAATGACTTTAGATGCTTAAAAGGTATATCAGAGAGAGGGTCAGTGGATCTAAGAGGTCAGGAACTAGGAGGTACAGGAGGTCTAGGGTTTCAATTTCCATACATTGTCTTGAAGGACCAAGGTAAGCAACCTTATAAATGGTATTGGGTTGGTGCATAATTATCCGCGGTATATATTGGCGCGTTTTTCTTTAGTGAAAGTTGCCGTTTTGTTTATTTCATTTATTTTTTAATAATCTTCTTCATTTAGTTAATAAGAATCCGCGTCACAAACCATATTTATATGCGTCATATTATGCTGTACCACTTAGAGAAAGGATGGAAGGCAACACAGTCATTTCGCGATCTCACGGAACTTCTTGGGAAAGGAACAATCAGCGAAAGGCAATGTCAAGAGTGGTTTGCCCGCTTCAAATCAAATGATACCAACTTGAAGGATAAGGCAGGAAGAGGTCGGCACGATCAGGCACTTTTGGCAGCGGTTGAGGGGATGAAAGCCTGACAACACGAATGCCGGCTAAAAACTTCGATGTCAACCACTCAAAGATCTTCTGCCGTTTCAAAAAGCTTGGAAAGGTGTGGAAATTGGCTGAATGGGTCCCTCACGAGCTCTCTGACAACAATAAAGCCGATCGCGTTCGAATTTTCACCGATTTATTGCAGCGAAAAGAACAAACACCATTTTGAAGAATCTTGTCACTGGGGATGAATCGTGGTTGTTGTTCAAAAACGTCAAACGAAAGAAGGTTTGCGTATCCCCAAGTGTTTCCTCCAAGCGAATACCGAAAGATCCACTGTAAGAAGGCTATGTGGTGTGTGTGTGATGGGACAGAAGCGGAATCATCTTAAGCGGCATTTGTTATTGGTAGAATGACGACGATGAGAGTCTACAGTGGCGGATTCCGGACAAAAACGGCAAGTGGCAATTGAACAGCGCCGTCTACTTAACTCAGCTTGACCGCCTTCACGCTGTCATCGAAGCGAAAAGATCGCGCAAAAAGAACCATATCGTCTTCCACCATGATAGCGTACGTCTACATGTTGAGCGTCGTGTCTTCGAATTCATCGCCAATAAGGAATGGCATCTGCTACCAAATCCGCCATATTCACCGGCCGAAGCTCCTATAGACTACCACGTCAACCGCTCGTTGCAAAACTGGCCAAGGAACAAAGCTTACGACGATTTTGATGAGTCCGTAGCAAATGTAAAATCGCGGATTGCCTCTAAGAATCGTGATTTCTTTGCCCGCGAAATCGACCGACTGCCAAACAAATGGGGAACAGTCCTTGAAATAAATGGTGAATATGAAAGCAGTAAGCAGAATTGGCCGTAAGCAACCAAACATGGGTGAAACAGGGATCTAAGGGGCCTAAGAGGTCCAGGGAATCTAGGGGGTTTAGTAGGTCTAAAGCGTCCAGGGGGTCTAGGGGTTTAGGAGGTCTAGGGGGTCTACGGGATTCAAAGGGTCTAGGGGGTCTAAGAGGTCCAAGGGGTTAAGAGGATCTAAGGATCCAGTAAATTTAGAGGGTCCATAGGGTTGTTTTACAGCAGTGATCTATCTGCATCGGAGAACAAGCTCCTTAAAATAGTAAAAGTCAAACGTGTGAGTTGTGTACACACTGCCTAGACTCACTAATATTACAAAATTAATATTACAGACTTTGCACACTTATTATTCAGTGGGTCTCCCTCCCTCTCTTGAGCGAGAGTGGACTGTATAAGACCTCTAGAAAGAATATTCTAAAAGGCAAACACGTCAATGACGTGCATGTCTTGTTGCTTAAAAGTCTCTAGTTTTGCGTGGTATGGTTCAAGCAGGGGTATCGCTTTCTTCTATCCTTTTATTCAATTTAATGGGTTCTCTTCTCTCTCTCTTCCTTCATTATCCAACCACCATAAATGGGTGGATAAAGAGAGGTGGAGTGGTGGGGCTAGCAAGAAGGCATCAAGCAGGCGGCCCAGGCTGGTTCCTGCTTCCCTAGTGATAATTGAGCTGGCCAAGGATGACACTTTTGTGTTACTTCTCCACCATCTCCTCTTTTAGTTGAATTAATGAAATAAGGCTGTTCTCTGCCCTGTGGGACGATAAAAAAATTGTTGGCTTTTTCTTTCCTATTCCTCCAAATTTATTATTTATTGGTAAACGCAGTTGGTCTCTCTCTCTTTCTCCTCTTTTTAGCCTTTTCTCATTGGAGACACAATCAATTGAGTTCTGATTCCGCCTTTATACCACTGGATGAACCCATTTTTGGAATATACACATGGCTGGACTCGCCTCCTCTCAAAACCGTGTTTTAACATCTCAAATAAGTAGCAGTCCACTATTCTTTATCTGAAAGTATGCGACAAGTGGGTGTGTTTTTTGCATCTTTTCACCATAGAAAGTCGGTTTTTGGGGAGTCGAAAATTTCCATGTTTTGCCTTGGGGGATCGCGGTGGACAATCTTGTAAATGGTATTTTAAGACCAGGAACTACATTTTGGGCATACAACTAAGCCTAGGGTTTAGGGTAGGCCAGCGTAGGTTAAACAACCTCCTAGATCACCCAAACCCCTCAACCTTCTAGACCCCGTAGACCCACTAGACCCCCTAGGTCCCCTAGACTCCCTAGACATCCAGACCCTCTAGGTTTCTGGATCCCCTAGACCCCTCGACCTCCTAGACTATAATTCAGTAATCCAAAATTATATATTTTTTTTCAAAAATGTATTGGCTAAGCCATAAAAAAGGTTTTTTGCACATTGCAGGTAGACTAGAACACCAAAAAATATATAAGTTTAAGATATTTTTGGGGGGAGGCGATATAACCCAGTCCGCACGTAGAGAGGAGTCACTGAGACTCCCACCTAACACCTCCCCCCCTTGGTGGTTGTATTCACAGAAATCAATACCTGGCTGGATGGCTGGCTAAATTAATTATAGGTGGACTTGTGTGTACTATCTTGTCTTTGACTGACTTCCACTTGTTTGCTTCGCATTTTAATTTAGTTTTTACTATCTTTTTTTGTTATTTACATAGTTTTGAATGTTTTTTTTTAATAAACTAAACTTATGTTTGTTTAATTACTTTTTCGTGTTTTGCAGCATTCAGTGGTTATACTTTGGTATCTTGTTCGCCTCCCAAGAACTCGGTCCTTACCACTTTTTGTCACTATTCGGTTATATATTACCCCTTCTCCCAAATCATTTTTTCCAAAAGTGTCTAAAAACCATTTTTAAGTATTATTTATGCCAAAAAGCAAAAAGACTATTTTGAAGGGTTTGGGGCTGTGTAGTGAGGGGAAGGGACAATTAATGGGCCACTGTGTAGCAAAAGAGAAGATCTTGAACTTAGTTTCCCCTACAGGGACCATTAATAAAGAAGCTCTTGGATGCATGCTATTTTCATGCATCCAGAGCTTGTTCTCGAGTCATTTATGTCTCAGGTATGCTTGTGTGCACATCCCAACTCCAAACCCTTGTGTCCCCGTAAGGAGGCTTGAAAGTTAGAGATGCGCGCATAGACTTACGTGCGAGATGAATCCGAGCAGTACTCTTGATCAGAGAATGCATTTAGAGGCATTTGTTGCCCTGGTCGTGTAAGGGAGACGGGTGAAGGCCATTCAAATTAGTGACCTCCTATCATTTTCTTTGCCTCCTAATTTGTGTAAAACGTCCAAGCCCCTGCGCCCTCGAAGGACATACAACTAGGCTAGGCTCAGGGTATTCCAGCTGAGGTTAGCCAAGACCTAGCTTATATCCTTCATTCACCTAGCTTTAGTGAAATACCCGATTAGTTTGGTCTACCCTGGTCCCCTAAGGCTAATTAAAACCAAAACTAGTCAGCCGGAAAAAGAACCCCATTCATGTGCCGGCCAAAATTTATTGTTGATCTGACACCCTCTCATCAGGCAATAAATAAAAAAATTCCTAGAATAGCTCATAAATGTGCTGCACTTCACTGGTCTAAGCCGGCTGCTGGTTGGGAGGCACAAAACATGTGGGGTTGTTGGGTTTTGTCACAGCCAGAGCAGCAGCAGTAGGCCATTAGTGGCACCTCTGACACCCCCTAGAAGTATTAAGTTGCTTTTAATTATTATTGTCGCGTTCCCATGTGGTTCTCGCTGCCAGCAACTTGCTCAAGCTATTCCCACTACTAAAAATGGCTGCTCTCAATTTTTTAAGAGACAAACAGAGAGACAGTAGTTAGTGGAAATAAAATCTGGCTAGAGTCTAGTCAGTTTCTCCCACTTTTGGGTCATTTTTCTCGGCCAATATATGTGCGTATATAGTCTTTACATGTCCACATTTTGTTTTCCTCAAAAGGTGTCCAAGCGTTGCAAAAATTTCAGCCCTGGTTAACCGAAGCTAAGCGCTTTTCCCTCTTGATATAAGCCTGTGCCTTTGGTAATTTGAGGATTTAGGACTATCCCTTTGAAAAGTCGACCTTACTCGGTTATAACCAGGCCTTTGCCTCCGGAGGGAGGCCAATTCAACCAGCCCCAGACGGTCTCCTACGTTTAAGGTAAAGGCATGGCAAGTATTTTTAAAGTTGGAGGCCAGGGACGAAGTAAAATTTTTCGGGGTAGAAGTCGGAGGCGGAGGAATATTTTAAGGGCAGTTTTTTTTCTGAACACAAGCCTGGTTACACATTTTTTCTACGACTTGTTTGGCTTAAATACGATGTAAATACATGTTTTGTGTAGGTTTCTGATTAAAAAGAGCGAAAAAAAAATCCATATTTTATAGTAATTTCCATATTTTGACATTTTGCCATATTTTTTCCATATTTTGGCGTTAATTTTCCATATTTTTCTCCATAATTCTTGATTGTTTAGGGCAAGATGTCAAAAGCTCAAGAAGCGGATTTCTAAATTTCCGGAAGATGTGTTTACGTTTATTTTTTAAGATCGTTTATTTTCAACCATGCGTGAAACGGGTAATATTTAATGCCTTTTCAATCGGTGGAAATTGCAAAAGTGATCAATGGGGACAGAGCCAATGTGAACATAGATCCCAACATGTTAGCTAGCTTCAATGAAATATGCTCCGATAATGTTTTGCGATGTAGAGCGTTCGTCTAGTGTTTATAAGAACTTACTTGCCAAAAACAGAATTAATTTTATGATAGAACACCTTGAAATGTATATGATATGCAATTGTGAAGCAGAAAAGTAGTTGTTATTGTTCAATAAATGTTTTTACATTTAATTTTATGTGTCCATATTGCTCCATATTTTTAAAAATTTCTATATTTTGCCAATTTTTCGGTCATATATGTGGCCATATTTTACATTTTTCCGTCCATATAAATCCGCTCCTTAACTATTACACTTTGGTTTTTCTTGCAAGGTGTCAAACCAAGTGTCCACTTGGTTTGTTTGCTGCATGGAGAAATACCTAAAATTGTGAAGCTTCCATGCAAGAAAAACCAAAGTGTAATAGTTCAATTGGTGTGAATTTTTTTCAGGCTCCGAAACCCTTTTTTGTACTAATTCGGCGATTATGAAAAAGAGAATCCTAGGGATTGACCGAGCAAACTGTTTCTTTGCCAGAAGCGTCAGATTATGAAGAGTGTATTCAACTCAAAATCTAGTTTTAGTCAAATCAAAGCGGATTTTGTTTTTTATCTTCGGAGTACTTCCAGAATACGCCACCCACTTTTTTTAAGAATAAAAGTTTGTTAATATCATTTTTATCTTCTACACGACCCAGCTAAGAATTGAAACCTTGCAAAAGACCACCTTTCGGAACTCAACCATTTGGCCATGAGAACTCACCAATTTCCGTATTTTTATGGCGTATAAATGTATTTAAACAGCGAAGTTGAAATACTTTTAGGGACTAAGACATGACTTTTTTTATTATTTAGTTTTTAATTTTTTTTTATTTAAAATGTTGAAAATATGTGGAAAAATATGTGTGTGGCGTATTCTTGAAACGAGTGGGTGGCGTATTCTGTAATTTAGCCTTCTTTTGTTTTTTTTTGGGAGGGGGTGGGGAATGTAACTGAGCAGTGCCACAAAGTTAATGCATTTATTTAAGAAGAGGAAGTTTTGACATGTAAGGGCGCAACAGAAAACGACGGCTCTCTCGCACAGTCAAGGATTTTTTTTTGCTTTAGTTTCACTGGTTGCATTTTCGGTGTTGTTCTCAACTCAAACTTATTTATAGTCTTTACATCCTAGGTCCAGCTTTGGGTTAAGAATTCTAGCTCTCTTCTCTGTCTTGCTGTCGTCTTCTAGCTCCTGTTCCGGTCTTCAGCTTGGGCTAAGAATTCTGACTCTCTTCTCTGTCTTTGGTGTTGTCTTCTAGTTCTGGTCTTGTGTAATCTTCTCTTCTGTTCTGATCTTCAGCTTAGGGTATTAAAATAACAACAGGGGTACCAAGACAAAAAAAGGCTGACTGTGGAGTGGAGTCTGGTTAGCTATACTGCTACCTAAAGAAAAACTTTGTAGGCATTTAACAGGCCGGAAATTGGTTGTGAGGGAGCGGTGTGAAAGTCACAACTGAGAAGTGGAATTGACGCATGTGCTAGCATGGACGCCCCCAACTGGCTTGAGTTGCGCCACTCGTCCCTCTGCCGTGCCCTATATATGGAATCATTAAGCCGAGAGAAGGCGTTTTCCAATTAAAAAACAAAAGAACAACCTTTTTTCTGCCGTCAAAAGTGTTTTTATTTGGAAGTTAGTCAAAGTGACTCACTCCTACAGCAGTACTTACCTCTTTCAACCGTTTCTTACAAACTTTTTCTACTTAACTTATCATTGCCTATCAACTTTTGGACTTGTATTCAATGGTTTTCGGCCAATAAACTTGTATCTGAGCTTCTGGCACGCTAATTTTTAATGCCGAAATTGGAAAACTGACGCTACTGTAGTGCACCTCTAGCTTTTTTTTTTCAACAGTACCGTATTTCCTGTAATAAACGCCCCCCTAAATTCAAAAAGATGTGTTTGTGGCATTGTGTTTTTGGCACCAATTTTTTCGATGACTCCAGGACATGTCATATACCAAAATATAGCTTAGAATGTAGGCTATGTTTAGTATATGACATTTCCTGGAGTCATCAAAGAAAATTGATGTCAAAAACACAATGCTACAACCACATCTTTTTGAATTTAGGGGAGGGAGGGCGTTTATTACAGGAAATAAGGTATGTTTTAAGCTTTTTATATCAATTCCTATACGCTAAATAAGATTTGATACCACTGTATTGTACCCTGCCACAAATCGTTTATACCCTCGCCCCCAAAATAATATAAACACCCGCCCTCCACTCCAAAAAAAAAACTTGGGTTTTCTAAGTACATTGACCATATAAGAAGCATTTTGACCATTTTTAAAGGGGTAGAGGGCTGTATTGGGAGGAGAAGGGACAAGTAATGGGCCACTGTGTAGCAAAAGAAAAGATTTTGAACATAGTTTCCTTTACAGGGACCTACCGCATAAAGAAGCTCTGGCATGCATGCTATTTTCATGCATCCAGAGCTTGTTTTCGAGTCATTTATGTCTCAGGTATGTTTGTGTGCGCATCTCAACTCCAAGCCCCTGAACCCCGTAAGGGGACTTGAGAGTTAGTAATGCACGCACAGACTTAGCTGTGAGATGAATCCGAGCAAGATTCTGGAGAAATAAATGCATTTCAGGTATATTTTGCCATAGTCCACTGAGAAAAACATGGTATAAGGGCAAAAAAAGGCGAAAAATTGTTCAAATGTGTTTTAAAAAAAACCTTAATCGCAAAGGATCGGTCCAAAAAAAAATTTAAAATAGGTCAGGGGTGGATGGTACACTTACCGTATTTTCTCTAATAGAAGGCCCCCCCTAATTCAAAATCATGTTTTTGGCATTGTGTTTTTGACCTACATTTTGCAGACGACTCTCAGGCAAGTTACCACTTAAATTGTAGCTTATTGTTTCAGGTACAATTTGCCAGAGAGTCGTCTGCAAAATGTAGGTCAAACACAATGCCAAAAACACGATTTTGAATTAGGGGGGGGGGCCTTCTATTAGAGAAAATACGGTATTTAGTGGCAGTTATATTTGGGGAGGGGGTGGTATAATCCAGTAGAGTCAACGATTTTAACTAGTGATGTGCGCGGGGCGGGCCCCGCGCGGGTAACCCGCCCCGCCCCGCGCCGTTTTGGCAATTTTATGTACCCGCAAACCCGCCCCGCATTTTTTACCGATGTCACAACCCGCCCCGCAAACCCGCACTTGGATTTTGACCCTCCAAAACCCGCCCCGCAAACCCGCAAAACCCCAAATGAACATCACTAATTTTAGTCGGAACAAGTTTCAAAGGGTAGTGTAGAGCAAAGTTGCAAAACCAATCCCAAGGGGTAATTTGGCGCAGTATTTGTTATTGAGGCAATAAGTCTACTTCTTTTGCTTGTTGGAAGGGCGGAAGTGAGCAATCACAGGAGGAATTCCCCCTGTCCTGTTTTTGTCTAGGTGCACTCCTAGAATGGGCAAGAGAGCATTGTCAGCAACCAGCACCACCATAAATTACTCCTGAACTTAGTTTGTGGCTCGGCAAAACATATATTTATTATGTACATTGAGAAATAATTATGCTCTTCAGCTCCTTCAAAATAGGTAAGATAGGCAACAAAGTAGGCATGTCTCCGCTTCTCCACCACTCATACTCGGCTAATAGGTAGTACCACATTTGCTATGTAAGTTTTCGACATTTTTTAAATGCTATTTGCAACTTACTATCTCTTACTATAGGATCTCCCCTATTTAATGAGGCATAAAATGACTCAAGTTGTTGGAAAAAATTGGAGAAAAAGGACTTTCAATAAAGCAAGAGAATTATTTTATCCTTTACCTTTAAAGACATTTTTATCCAACTTCTTCCAACAACAATGAGTAAGTTGGTGTCGTATTGGAAAGAGGAGATCTGAGGCTACAAGCTGCAACAAAAGTTGAAAAAAAAAATTAAAAAGCCGCCTGGAAAATGAGGTATTACTTGGTCCCCCAAAGTAAACTACCTTATAAATGGTATTTTCAGACCCCAGGTACTACACTTATGTATACAACTAAGCTTTAGGCTAGGGTAGGCCAGCATAGGTTGGCCGAGAGCCTACAACCACTTTTTTCCTGTGTTTCAAGACCTAAAACACACAAAAAGTTGAAATATTTAAGAATTTGAATTTTTAGATTTAAAAAACTCGGATGGGAAAGGCCAATGAGAATGTATCCCCATCCACTTCCCTCTCCACCAGTCTAGGCTGTGAATTAAGCCAATAGTCGCACATGATCTTAAAACTTTTGGCACATCCAAAAGCAAGATTGCGTGTGCAAAGTTTCCACGCAGCCAGTCACAACTGCTCAAAAACCGACAAACTCTCTCATTCCGCCAACTGGGACATGATTTTGTTTCTTGCTTTTGTCCACCTCTTTCTTGTTTTTTTTGTCAGCTTATAGCCAAGGGTTGATGTAACAATTAGTGATGTTCATTTGGGGTTTCGCGGGTTTGCGGGGCGGGTTTTGGAGGGTCAAAATCCAAGTGCGGGTTTGCGGGGCGGGTTTTGAAAATTTTCAAATGCGGGGCATGGGGCGGGTTAAAAAAATGTTTCCTGCGGGTCCCGCATTTCTTTGCGGGTTTTTATCGAAATCACAAATCTTGGATAAATTACATGTTTTTAACCAAAAAATCCACTACTTTGATTAACAACACGTCAACCAATGAATCATCAACTCAATTAAAAAAATCTTTAATAAACAATATCCATAACAACAAAAATGATTAGTAACAGTAATTTATCTTCGGGAGAGCTTTGTTTAAGAATATAAGCTTTTCCGTCGCATTTCCCTCCAGATTCATTCTACGGTAATCGTAAACATCTCGCGCTATTGAGAACAATTGCTCATTTGCCACACTTGTCGATGTAGCCGATGATTAACGAAAAGACAAGGCACAGAGACAAACAAGACAAATGACTAATGACAGAGGTTGTGACAAAGTGTGGCAAAGCGGGGCAACCCGCGCGGGTTTTACTGGTTAGTTGCGGGTTTGCGGGGCGGGTTTTGGAGGGTCAAAATCCAAGTGCGGGTTTGCGGGGCGGGTTTTGGAGGGTCAAAATCCAAGTGCGGGTTTGCGGGGCGGGTTTGCGGGTACATAAAATTGCCAAAACGGCGCGGGCGGAGGCGGGTTACCCGCGCGGGGCCCGCCCCGCGCACATCACTACTATTTACCTATTTCCCTTACAGGATCAGGGTGAAAAGTGCCTCTTGATTCATTTCCCGATCAAGAGTCTTGCTCGGATTCATCTCGCAGGTAAGTCTGTGCGCGCATCTCTAACTCTCAAGCCTCCTTACAGACGCTCGGGGGCTTGGAGTTGAGATGCGCACACAAGCATACCTGAGACATGAATGGCTCGAGAACAAGCTCTGGATGCATGAAAATAGCATGCATGCCAGAGCTCCTTTATGCAGTAGGTCCCTGTAAGGGAAACTATGTTCGAGATCTTTTCGTTTCCTACAAAGTGGCCCCTTACTTGTCCCTTCGCCTCCAAATATAGCCCTTCATCCCTTTAAAAATGGTCAAAAATGCTTTTCATATGGTCAACGATTGGGGTGAGGGGCTATATCGTAGTAGCTGTTTGGGTTGGGGAGTGGTATTTCGTAACCAAGTAGCTCCGAAGATTGGGAGGAGGGGTTATATCCTAGTAGCGCCAAAAATTATGTGAAAAAGCATAAAATACGGCAATTAAGTCAAGCTATGGTTTTATTCCATGCATAGAGCTCTCAGAGAGTTTTCTCTCAGAGAGTTTTTAGTCTTTTTTGTTTTATTCATGAAGTCAATTACAATTCCCTATTCAGACATTTTTATTCCATTTGATTGTCTTTTTCCACTAAGAACACTATTTGATGAGTTTACAGCCGGGAGTTGATGCAGGGAGTAGTGGTAGGCTACAGCAAACCCCTGTCCTTTTTTCCAGCCCGTAACCAAGAAGTGATGATGGCTGGCAGAAGACAGAACTCCCAACCCATTCAGTCCAGCAGAAACACTGTGCCCCAACCAGGGGTTGGTGCCAGAAACTCACGGAGCAGTAATTCCTCCTCTGGCACTTTGAGTCTGCTACTGCCCAACAGACCAATGACATGTTCGCCGTCAGCGGTGGCCACAGTTACTCCATTGGACAACTACTACAAGGTCATTTTGTATTTTTAACTGATGCACTGCTTTTGGGATTCTTAACAAAAATCCTTTCCTATGTATTTTTAATGGAAACTGAAAGCTTTTTTTCGCAGTTCTGCCATAGGAACTTGAAAATTGGAAAATTCGCCTTAGTAAACTCGTAATTCAAAAACCTTTAAAGCCCTGTAATTAACTATTGGACAAACAACTTAAGCCTAGAATATGCGAACTCTCGCAACTATTAACCGCCAAACCTAAGTCAGACATGGCATATGCTGGTTCACCGCCAACATAGACTAATTGACGTCAGACTCAAGTCGTGCACCACTCCTAGCATATTACTGATGCCTGCCTAGGACGAATCAAAACAGCAAACCGAATTAGACATAAAAATGGCTGACACCATAATTTACGAGAAAATTTGTTACGAGGAACATTTGTTACGCGGTCACTTTGTTACGCCACAAAAATTTGTTACGAGGAACATTTGTTACGCGGTCACTTTGTTACGCCACAAAAATTTGCATATACCCATTTACAATACCCATTTTTTGAAAGGATTTCTTTATTCTGAGGCATCCCGGAAGGCAAAAAGACCTCAGAAATCCAAATCTGAAGACAAATTTTCAATAAGAGGTTTGGTTGTTGAGATATGATCAAAACTAGGAAAAAAGGATAAAAACTAAGTTTGTGGCTGGCTATGATAATATCTTAGCAACCAAGCCTCCTCTTGATATTCTGTTTTCAGATTTGGATTCCTGAGGTCTTTTTGCCTACTGTGATGCCTCAGAACGAAAAAAACTTTTTAAAAATAAATGAAAAGTAAATGAATACACGCAAATTTCTGTGGCGTAACAAAGTGACCGCGTAACAAATGTACCTCGTAACAAATTTTCTCGTAAATTATGGTGTACAGCGCATAAAAACGACACATCTTTTTAAACAGGACCCAAAAATTATGTGCTCCAGCTACACAACAGAAGTAAAACAAAAACATAACTTCGGTTACCCGTATTACCAACCCAGGACATCGAATTAGAGCCTGTAGATCTTTAGATCCTAAACTTAGGCTCTATTACCCTAACGCTACACCTGCAACAATCTTGATGTTTAGTATAAATAGATTGCTTCCATAAGGCACTGGATGTAATAGCTCATCGAGGGTTAGAGAGCTGATACTCTTTTATGTGTAAAATACAAAATTAAGTGCACTTATTGTCCTGTTGACATCTGCAAAATAGCTCTGAAACAACATGTGAAACAATCCTCTTAAAAATGAGGTTCTAAATACGCAGGCAAGACAAAACAGCGGCCACCTGGAGCCTCTTTTCAAGGGCAAAGGGAAAGGGAGCAGAAAATTACGTGAATTCGCTTTCTCTACCTACCTTGTGTTTTCCCTTTACTGACTCCAATCAAACTCTACTAAGGATGCTTTCACCTATTTCAACCTTTAAATGGGGAGGTACGGGGAGAGGCACATGAGTAAAAGAAAACTGGTTTTTTTTTCAAGGGACTAATAAATTTGCTGCTGCTTGCTTCCTGCTTCCCTTCCTTTCTTTGCGGATACATCAATAGAAGGATGATACCTAGTATATCCAAAATGAAACACCACATAGACCTGTTGGCTTTACATGCATTGAGAGAGCAACCGAAAAATTAGGCCTTGGTCCCCAAGGCGATTTTTTTAGCTAAATAAGTTTAAAACAACATGAAATGCATACTGCAATCTAAGTTGTTTGCATATTTAAAACAATGGAAATCTATTAGAAGCTGTACACAAAGACTTCTCATAGTCGAAAAATTTACCAAGTAAGTAACCAGTTAACGACAAAAAGTGTTTCACTACAAAA
>BBSZ01013361.1:0-10385 GCA_000981365.1 Subanguina moxae
CAACCCTTGAAAATTACACCGGTCTTCTAGGCCAACCAATACGAGCACAACTACTATGCTCAGCCATGGAACAACAACTACAATAAAAACACTAAAGCACCGTTCACATACGACTTTGTGAATCCGTATACGCCAATTCAGCACCACCAAATGACCCAAAATTATGCCCAACCACCACAACCCATGCAGTATCAGAGACCTCCGTTGGCGCCGGTAGACCAAATATTTTTTGATGCCAGCAAGGTTTTTACAAGTGACTCCTTTTAGGGCTTTTTTGCGGTGGGACAGCAGCAGCAGCAGCAGCAGCAGCAGCAGCAGCAGCAGCAGCAGCAGCAGCAGCAGCAGCAGCAGCAGCGAAATCCATACGTACAACAAGTTCTGACTGGCCAAGGCACTTCCAAAGGGCACGAGCACAATGTTGTGCGACCCGAAAAATATGTTGAGGTTGGTTTCGACTAGACTCTTAGACTAGACTCGACTCTATAGTATCTCTACTTTCAGGCTGTTTACAATCCCCAACTCAAGACATTCCAAGTGCCCAACTACAACAACCGCAACTACAACCAAGGAATGAAAACAGGTGGTGTAACCAATTCTTTAAACAATGTAGTCAATAGTGGGATTATTAACCCACAAGGAGGGCTGTCCTATCCAGAAGTCAATAACCAGGAGGCTCACCATCCAGCACAGATGTTTGTTGGCCTGATGTTGCCTCCAGCCGATAATGCAATAGCTGAATTCGATAATTTTTTTCTAAATTATGCCAATAACCCCGACAAGGAGGTTTTCCAGCAACGGCGAAGAGAGAGTCTGTTGAATAAGCAGCGGCAAAACACCCAACATGCTCCAAGTGAACAACAGCAACCGGGTGGATCTGGTGTGAATGGTGCTGTGAAAAACGGGCCAAAAGACAATTTCTTTGATTACATTGATAATAGTCAATAGATTGGCCGTTTTTGATATGATTGCTTGTATGATTACTTATATAGTGACAAATGCACTCAATAACCGTATCATCTCTCATTATCCTTGTCAGGGTGCTCTCATATCTCTTAAAATCAGGTAAAAAAAGACAACCGCAATTGGAGCTTCCGATCCAGCTGTAAGACTGCTTAGTGCTGAGGCCTTTTCTGGTTCCGCTTCTTCTGCATAGGTTCCTAAACGCGATCTATTAATTATGGAACCCTACAGGATTCATCTCTTAGGTGGTGCTCCACAAAGCCTTGACCACAATGCACGCGTTTGGCTGTCACATTTACCGTATATTCTCTATTAGAAGGCCCGGGCCTTCTATTTTTCAACCCTTTTCAGAGGGGGGCCTTCTATTAGAGAGGGGCCTTTTATTTTTTAACAAAAATACATTTGACGCTCAAAAAGTATTCACTAAAGGAGGGAACCCAAAGGCGCCTGCTCTGGACTTGATATTGGAATGGGTGCATCGAGCCTGGCAAGAACTCAGCAAGGAGATGATCGCGAAATCGTTTGAAGGTTACTTTTTTGGATTCTATTAAGCCGACATGTCGGCTTAATAGAAGATATACGGTATTTATTGTTTCAGTCTGCGCAATCACAACACCAACCGATGGCTCTGGGGACGACAAAATCGCGTGCTTCAAACCGGAAGGATCCATTGGTTCATACATGTTCAATAAAGTGTTAATCCAAAATTTGCTGTTTGAGGGGGTCTTCTATTAGAGAGGGCCTTTTAATAGAGAATTTACGGTAGTCTTCAGTTGTGACGACCGCATACAGCGCTAGCTAAGCGCGTCCATTGTGACCATGGCTTAACTGTCTTTAATTCTTAGTACCCAAGTAAAACAAGCAATTGACAGAGAGCTGGAAAAATATCCCCATTCCATCTAGTAACCGCCATCATCTCATATATTATGTGCTTTAAAAACAGATCTTATACTTCTCCATTCCCCCACTCACTTCAACAATTATGCATTTGGTTATTATGAAACTTTTCTTAATAAGAGTAGTGATGTTTGCCTCTCGTTAGCTTGCTCATGGTGTCCATCACTTCCTGCAAATGAACACACTTGTCAACCAAATATTTTTGTCCAGTGAATAAAGTTTTAGAAGATGTAGTTTGTAGTGTTTTTTGCCTTTGAATTTGCAAATTGACCAATTCCTTAGTTTGTAGTGTTTGCAAATTGACCAATCAATATAATCGATAGATGACCTTGCTGAAAATATTTCTGAGGCAAAATGTTCTCAGGAATGCGAATATAAAAGTTGCTATGGTTGCGTTTCGCTGTCGCGCTCAGCCCTAGCGTTTTCCAACTGTGACTAGAGTGTGGCTGTCGCGTTTAGCCCTCTATTTTGACCACCAAAACGCGATAGCGACAGCCAGACACGAGAGTAACAGCCAAACGCGACGACAACAGCCAAACGCCTCCATTGTGACCAAGGCTTTGAGCATACAGCTAGGCCTTAGGATAGACCAGCAAAGGTTAGCCTAGACTTAGGGTATATCGCGGTGGAACACAGGTTTTTCTGCCTGAAATACTGAACTTTGTCAGATACATGCAATAATTTCTGTTTGAGACATCTACCGTTTAGTTTGAGACACTCTTGACACCATTCTATCGCTGAGTATATATTTTTGGATCGAAAAGTTCTTTTTGCAATTTAATTACCAAAGGAATTTCTTAATAGCACTCTTATCCCTTTAAAAAAACTTAATTGGCTGCTTTTTAGCTCAAAAATGGTAAGAACTAGAAAAGGAGGCTATTCCCCCAATCCTGTAGAGCCTGCAGAAAAAAAGGTAAGGAATGAGAATGGTGGAGAAAGGAGAAAACTCAAGCAGTCAACTGAAAATGGCCCTAAAGCTGCTGAAATGCTTCCCAATTTGGTATGTTGCTACAAGTGATTAGCTTTTATACTAGTCGAGAAAACACAAGTGGTCTAATACCCACTCTCTTTGGGTCACGTTTTTAAGTCAAAACCAGTTTTGACAATTTTTTTTGTAGCTTTAGAGTGCCTAAAGACCCGGAAAGCGTTTCATTGCCCATTAAAAAAACATTTTGGAGTCTTTTTCGTCTTTCTATGGCACCAATAGTCTGCCTGATGCTCAGTTTTTGGTGCCTTCTGACGTCCTAAAATAGACCGTCCTAGGATATCACGAGACAGTCTACTGCGGCGCAGTATTTCTTTTGTTTATCTCGATGTGTAGTGTTCTTTTTTGAACTCTAGATGTTTGAACCGTTAACCGGCTCTTTCAGCTCAAAAGCACAAATACATGGGCGATTATGCAAGGCAATTCACTGGAATCAGACAGAACAAGAATGAGCATCACGCTTTCCGCATTCCGTGTAAGGACGACATCATGATGGCTAAAGCGAGAATCACAAAGCATCAAGGAACAACGAAGCACAAGGACAACGCAAAAGCTGCTGCAATATCCGCGACCAATTTCATGTCAGCTGCTCCGACGCCGACTGCTGTTGCTAAGAGAGCCTGGGCTTATCACATTGCACGCCACAACGACTTTCGCTTCCAATATGGCCGAGATTGCATAGTCGAGTGGATTGAGATCAGGACTGTAAAGCGGCCATTGACTTACAGCAATGAAATCCGGGCAGTCGTCACGACACCACTGTTGATAGATAGACACGAGCCTTGTGAGCAGGAGCCAAGTCTTGTTGAAAGCACCATTGACGACAGCCAAAATGTTCCCTAGCTCACGTTTGCAAAGTGCCTACCACGATTGACTGACGATAATTGGCAACATTCACTTTGACCCCGGCGACTCGCCATCGGCAGTGATTGCTCCCACGACCATCATGACTGACTTCTTCGGATTTCGATTAATCTTTTGTTTTAGGCGACGCTTTATTTCACGAGTTCATGTTGTTCTTGGTCTTCCGCTTCTTTTTCGATCTTCAAATTTACCTGATTAATTGAAACGTTTGATAGTCCTCAAAACTGTCTTCTATACAATCCGAAGTTCTCTTGCGATTCCCATAAGACGTTTTTCTCGGTGATGCATTTCGATAATTTCTATTCATTGCTGATTGACGCTCATCTTACCTAAAAAAAGAAGACATTCCGACGCAGAATTTAATGGAAAACAAGATGTACAAAACAGATGTTTTAAATAACTGAATATATTCAGACAAAAAGTGCATTTTATGTCCATGTCAGAAGCTTTAGCGCACCCTGTATTGGTCATTTTTAGCGGATAGAAAATTCCGAGGAGGGGTCAAACATATTTTTAAAATTGGAGAGGGTGGAGGCCAAACCGGTCCTCACAGTGTAGGCTATGTCGGGGTTTGATTGTATTCCTTTCCTTTTTACTTCATTTCAGCAAAATGTCCTGACCGATTTGGAGTTGGAAGCCAGCAAATTCACCAAAGTCTCTCCCAACGGACCCCCTGATGCCATGGCCAACTATGTGTTTGAAAATCCACAAAAATTTAAAAAGAAAAAAGTGATCACATTTTTTTCAGTTTTTAATGTCGTTTTAATAAGAACTGGCTTTGTAGGCAAAAACTGGGCAACAGGACATGCCTGTGGACAGTCTGGAAGCCACTTTAGTGACTCTGACTAATCATGACTTGGCGGAGAGGTTTTCATTTCTTCCTTTCTCTTTTATAAGTTAGAACGAGTGATATGCCTCCAAGGTGCACAGTTCAACTCCAAGCCCTGAGCTCCCTTGCCCCCGAAGGGGGTTTAGAAGTTAGAACTGCGCGCACCTAACTCACCTTAGAGGCGTATCTGAGCATAAACGTGCCACACACACGCAGATAAGGGCACTTTTTGCCGTTGGAAGTCATGAGAATCTGATGTGTACAAATACTCAAAACTCAATTTTTTATCGACCAGAACTCAAAAATAATGTTTTTTTGAGCTTCTGAGGTGATTTTGAGTCGATATGGGGTGTTTAGGAACATTTTCAAAAAAGTTGATTGGGGGGGGGGTATGCAGGTACAGTCAAACCTGGATAAGCCGACACCTCTAAATTCAAAAAAGTGTGTTTGTGGCATTGTGTTTTTAACCTATGCTCTGCTAGTGTCTTCTGGGCATGTTATATACCAAAACGTAGCCTAGAATCTAAGCTAAATTTTTATATATAACATGCGCAGAAGACACCAGCAAAACATAGGTCAAAAACACAATGCCACAAACACATTTTTTTGAATTTAGGGGTGTCGGCTTATCCAGGTTTGACTGTATCGTCAATTTAGGTATTGAGGAGTAAAGCAATTTTTTATTTCATTCTGACCTTTCGAGACAAACAGAATTTTGAATCTAAATTTTGGAACGAGGACTAAAAGATATCATGCTTCAATACAGTCAACCCTCAGTTTAACGACCACTCCTGGGGACTGACTCAAGTGGGTCGGTGAAACGAGGGGAGGTTAAACCAGGGAGTTGTTAAATGGAGGATTGACTGTATATAAATAAAATTAGAGATAAAATTCAAGCCTTTTGCAGCTCTTGTCTCAATTTCATGTTATTTCTGTGTATATAAGCTGTTTCAAGATTCAAGTCGACCATCAGCGGCAATGTTTTGGCCGCTTTCTTGAAGGATTTCAACACCTTTTTCACTGCTCAAAACCAGTTCTGCAGCGCCGACGATACTTTGGAATATGACAAAGATGTTACCAACCAGCTCCTGCACCAACATTTCCCATTTGTAAGTTTGTGCTCATACAAAACCAATCATTAGCTTTAGAAAGGTGCCATAATTCAAATATTTTTGCAGTGTCGCAGCCAGTTGATCCTGCACTTGGTGGAGGAATTTTCTGGTAGATATTCATCCGCTGCAGCTGTCTGTTTCTTTGTGGAGTCTGGTTATGCTGAACACATACAAAAATGTGGGTTTATCTATTGCAACAACACCAAAAAATATCAAACCTTAAATAAAATGTGACTCGGTACAATATTGGTATCACTCCTCCCTCCAGTCACCCCTATTACACCTCCCTCAGTCACAGAAAGCCTAAAACATCGGCTCAGAGCCAATTGACCCCATTTTTCTTTAGATTTTCTACACATTGAAAGCCAGTCGTGGGAGACTATGACCCTATTGATGCCTTCAGCCAGGAAGAACCGCAAGAATTGGATAGACATTCCCTCCAATGGTTCTGTGGCTATGTCCTGCCAAATCTGGTCCAACTTCTTGCTCCGCTGCCATGAAGAGTATAAAGAAATTTTCGACAAAGAAAGCGGCAAGTTGGTCAAAGTCTGTTTTCCTATATTTCAAGCTTCATTCAACATTTTGTGAACAGCAATTTTTTGGCCCAAGCGTACAATTGGGTAGCTTTTTAGAAGCACACCCCCCCCCACCCTAATTCAAAATCGTGTTTTTGGCATTGTGTTTTTGGCCTACTTTTTGGAGACTACTCCCAAGCAAGTTACCACTCAAATTGTAGCTTATTGCTTTAGCTATAAATTGGGTGGTAACTTGCCTAAGACTTGTTTGGAAAAAGTAGACCAAAAACACAATGCCAAAAACACGATTTTGAATTAGAGGGTGTGCTTTTATTAGAGATAATACGGTGGTGCAGTTTTTCTCGTTGGACTATAACAAAAAAAAACCTGAAATGCATTTATTTCTCCAGAATATAGCTCAAATTCGTCTCGCAGGTAGGCCTGTGCGCATATCTCTAACTCTCAAGCCCCCTTCGCCTCCTACCGGGGCTCAGGGGCTTGGAGTTGAAATGTGAACAACAGGGCAACCAACGCAACAAAAAAAACTACCAATCCTTTTCCAGGAGGCTGACAAGTTTGAGCGGAAAGTGCCCGAGTTCACCTGTGAAGTGTGTTTCGAGACGTTTTCCCAACGAAGTGCTATCACCTGCAATTTAATGCGCAATACCAGGGAAGTGGATGAGAAGGAGTCCTTGCAAGGTTCTTCCCAATCCCTGAGTAGGTTATTGCAAATGTTTTTGTTGGGCTTGGGGCTTGGGCTTGGCCGAGTACAACTGCTTTTCCCGTCATAATTAGCCTGTGTTGGCATTTGTAGATTGCGCACCTTGCGAAAGCCACTCTTTCTGTGTGGACTGTGTGCGCGGAGCTGCCGAAGCAGCCACCACTGAGATGCCATTAGCAGAGGGTGGGATTGGGCTGAAGTGCATGGCTCACAAGTGCCCCAACCCTATTTTGTTCTGTAAGTCGGGCAAATTGCTTATCTTTCCCAAAGTTCTGCTAGGTTTTTAGCCGAGTGTCGCACAATTATTCCTCCAGCCATCCGAAAAGTGCTCAATGATAGAATCACTGAAGAGAATCTCGGCCTAGCTAAACTGCCCAATTTGGAGAGGTACATTTGTGCACCCTTCTTTGGCTTGGGGGAATAGAAGGGTATACTCTTATAGTAGGGATGACTAACATATGGGACAAAGGTACTACTGTATTTGTATTTTTTGTATACATAGGGGAACAGCCAAGTAAGGGGCCAGTTTGTAAAAAGGGCCCACTCACGCAAAATGGAGAGACTCGACCCTATTCCTCACTATTAAGGTGCAAAAGATGCAATTTCGCCATCCAAATAGAAGTGCCGAAAGAAGTGTCAAAAGTGTTCACCTGTCTAAAATGCCACTATGAATACTGTCGGTGGGTCTATTTTCACGTCCTCTTCCTGCTCTTATTCCTCTTTTATCCGCCAAAAACACTGCAGACTTTGCGACAGAGACTGGGACGATCTGCACTTTGGAAAGCCGTGTAAGGAGGTGGAAAAAATAGCCGGTGACACTCACAAGATGTAGGTCAACTTTGGTATCGGCGAACAAATAATCGCTTATCTTTAGAGAAAATCAGATGAGTGAGGCGGTTATCCGCAAGTGCAACAAGTGTTCTCTTCCTTTTGTCAAGATGAATGGATGCAATAAGTAAGAAGCTTAAAGCATATGGCCCTTTTGTTAACTTTATGCTAAGAAGTGGTTGGAAAACCACTCCTTGTGGTGTATCAACTAAGTTTGCGGCTGGCTATGATCATATCTCAGCAACCAAGCCTCTACTTGAAATTTTGGTTTCAGATTCGGATTCTTGAGGTCTTTTGCCTACTAAAGTGCCTCAGAATTCCATTTTTTTAATTCTAAAAAATTTGTTCTGTAGACAAGAAAAAAGGAACCAAAATACAGTCAAACCTGGATAAGCCGACACCCCTAAATTTAAAAAAATGTGTTTGTGGCATTGTGTTTTTGACCTATACTCTGCTAGTGTCTTCTGGGCATCTTGTATATTAAAATTTAGCTTAGATTCTAGGCTACGTTTTGGTATATAACATGGCCAGAAGACACCAGAAAAACATAGGTCAAAAACACAATGCCACAAACACACTTTTTTGAATTTAAGGGTGTCGACTTATCCAGGTTTGACTGTATACCCCCTCTCCAAAAAAATGTATTTGTGGCATTGTGTTTTTGACCTATGCTCTGCTAGTGTCTTCTGGGCATCATGTATATCAAAATTTAGCTTAGATTCTAGGCTACATTTTGGTATATAACATGCCCAGAAGACACCAGAAAAACATAGGTCAAAAACACAATGCCACAAACACATTTTTTTGAATTTAGGGGTGTCGGCTTATCCAGGTTTGACTGTAACCGAGTTTAGAATGGCATGTAGATGTGGCCAGACACAGTGCTATATCTGCCGAGCCACCAACATCAAATACGACCACTTTTGCCAGTATGTTCCAGTTTTTATTAGATGGTGGAGAACTCATTGCATTCCTTCTAGACACTTCCGTCAACCAAGACAAAAAGGCTGCACTTCTTGCAACAAAACCTGTTTGTTGTGGCAGAATGCAGAAGCAGAAAATAGAAAAGAGCTGTCTAGAATCCGAAAAGAAGCAGTCCTAAATGGCATACAAGTGCCGAAGTAGTGTCGTGCACCAACTGTTGATCTCTTTCACAAGCTTTTTTTTTTAATAAATGAAAATGGGCCACTTTGTAAAAAGGGCTGTATAAGGGAGGGGAAGGGCCAGTAGTAAAACAGGTTCACACCAAGTGGACATCCACTTGGTTTAACAGGTAGCAGTATCAAGAAGTGTGGCGAACTGGCCGTCTATCCTGGCCAATTCCCTAACAAATAGGGAATTGGTAAGTCTAAAAATTTGCACTGACCGAGAATCGAACTCGGGTCGCCCGCGTGGCAGGCGAGCATTCTACCACTGAACCATCAGTGCCCTTGCTGACTGAATATGTTAATTGAACCCTATTGTTATTCTTTGTAAAAACTTAAGATCGACATAGAAAAGAATCTGCCGGAGGCGAAGAAATTGGCCCCCGCTCCGGAGAATTCCTCCAGAGGCCAGCACAGGCCTGATTCACTAAAAACCTAAGTTATAGCATTATCTATGACACCTTATCTTGCGGGTCTCTTTGGTAACCTTAAAAACAGCTTCAAGCAATTTATTCAATTTGAACTGCTATCTCCATCAAAATATGCTTTAAATGCACAAAAAATGGGCCAAGCAATATATCCTACCGTAAAATTTTTCTTTTTCAAACATTTTTGCTTCACTAAAAGCGTAAAGTTGGAGCTTCTCATCTACAGCCATGAAACGTTTGCCATCTCTGAGGCGAAAATCCGACTATATCTCTCAAATTGGTGACTTTTTGTTTATAGCGGGGAAAAATTTGAGTCAATGATGTTTGTAGATGCTGCTAGAAAACGTCAACGGTTTGAAAAAGAGCTGTGCAATGTGGAAGAGGTGGAATATGTGGAAGAAACACCTGAACTAGGTATATGTGAAACTGCGGATGCAACAGTGGCCAATATTGCCTACACAGAGAGCCCAGTCAAGGGCAGGCTGAATGTGAGTAGAATTTTAAGCGTACAATTCTCCCACTTTGCTCACCAATTAGGCCGCAGCTGGGCGCTGGTCTTAGACAAATTTAAAATATGTTTGATTATTATATTGGTGCACACCGTAGTCTCTCTCTCTCTAATAGGACTTCACACTCCAGGAACACGAGAGACACACCTTCTGAGACCGAAACTATGGATAGAGGGCACATTTTGTAAACACAACTGGTCAAGTAGCTTGCCGTCTGTTGTAACCGAAAAAGTGGATAGCCAAACCACTGAGCCATGCATGCTACTTTTAACGCATATAACACCGTTTGTTATATCTAGAGAGCGGATTTATATGGATTTCCATATTTTTTCTAAGACTTTTTTTGGCTTAAATACGATATAAAAACACGCTTTGTGGCGGTTTCTGATTAAAAAGCGCGAAAAAAAAATCCATATTTTCCATATTTTATGGAAACTTCCATATTTTGCCATTTTGGCCATATTTTTTCCATATTTTGGCCTTTTATACAATTTTTCCATATTTTGGCCTTTTTTACAATTTTTCCATATTTTTCTCCATATTTTTGATTTTTTAAGCGAGATGTCAAAAGTTCAGCTCAAGAAGTGTATTT
>BBSZ01013367.1:0-33845 GCA_000981365.1 Subanguina moxae
GAAAATATCAAGAATCTCTTTCGTCGCTTATCTGATTGGTCTGTCTTCTTTTCGTTGAAGTAAGCAATGAAAGTATGTTGTTTTGATTGTGGGGAGTAGGTCTTATGTTTGATTTTAGGTGGCCCGTACACTGGTCTCGGTGGAGTAAAGTGTATTGAAAGCTGCGACAATTTTCTTCGTGTGTAGTTATCTCACTCTCAGGTTTTGTGCTTTTCTTCTTTCCTGTCATATATATTAAATAATTTTGAGGATTTTGTGCAAAAACGTTTCCACTCGGTATTTGACTGGAGATTTGGGCATGCTAACCAGTGAAGTTTGTTTCGCTACTCATTGTCTAAATATGTAATGTAAGCTTTTCTTAGGTGAGATTGGTGACGTTATCAATAGTCGGTTGGGGACTCTCGTCTAGTGCCTCTGCAAGCGGATACGTGTAGACTTCAAGTCAATAGCACCAAACACGAGGCATGTTATCGCGAAAGCTGCCAACTGCATTTGAGAGAATAGAATTTCTACTTCTTTGTAGGTTTTTTTATTTTTTTCATTCATCAAATTTTTAATTTAAAATTTTTTTTTAGATTCTATACTACCATTATTGATGCATTTATGCGACCTGGCAGTACGCCACAAAACAGCTTATTAAGCAGGTAAGGCACGTAATATAATATTAGCCTGACAACTGTTGACATGGTTTCTTGTCTAGGTCACTGCAGCTTTGCCAGTTGAGAATGCTCAAAAGACCGCTCCAGTGCAGTACATCCGTTATACTCCCAGTCAGAAGGCAGGACTGAATGCTGGAGGAGCTCAGCAGCGAATTATCCGTATGGTCGAAGAGCAGAAGGATCCTATGGAACCATCTCGTTTCAAGTTTGTTTAAAAAATTATCTTCAAAGTAGTCAATAGATCTGTTTAGTATAAGCAAGGAGATTCTCGCGTGCGCCACCGTCTCCGCCTGCGCCAGTGCTTCACTCGCCGACACGAAAGGTAATTGGTTATTTCGTTTGCTCATTTGTGTCATTTCATTGACTTGTTTCAGGTCACTTATCTGTTTAGTATAAGCAAGGAGATTCTCGCGTGCGCCACCGTCTCCGCCTGCGCCAGTGCTTCACTCGCCGACACGAAAGGTAATTGGTTATTTCGTTTGCTCATTTGTGTCATTTCATTGACTTGTTTCAGGTCACTTATCTGTTTAGTATAAGCAAGGAGATTCTCGCGTGCGCCACCGTCTCCGCCTGCGCCAGTGCTTCACTCGCCGACACGAAAGGTAATTGGTTATTTCGTTTGCTCATTTGTGTCATTTCATTGACTTGTTTCAGGTCACTTATCTGTTTAGTATAAGCAAGGAGATTCTCGCGTGCGCCACCGTCTCCGCCTGCGCCAGTGCTTCACTCGCCGACACGAAAGGTAATTGGTTATTTCGTTTGCTCATTTGTGTCATTTCATTGACTTGTTTCAGGTCACTTATCTGTTTAGTATAAGCAAGGAGATTCTCGCGTGCGCCACCGTCTCCGCCTGCGCCAGTGCTTCACTCGCCGACACGAAAGGTAATCGGTTATTTCGTTTGCTCATTTGTGTCATTTCATTGACTTGTTTCAGGTCACTGCAAAGGAATTTAGGAAATTGCTGAAGGGGCTGCCGAAGAAGTAATTAGCGAGTGCAAGATGGAAGAATTGTTACATTGGAATAGAATTTGGAATATTGTTACAATTTTTGAAACGTGAAATAAAAGTGAAATAAATTTGATCTTAATTGTTAGTTGTTAGGGTTTTAAAAGACTAATAAGTTATTGTGATGGAATTTAATGTCGCTCTTTACTATGGCTTCAAAGTAAAGCTGGATTCCTTTTATTGTTTTTTATTATTTTTTCCTTATTCCTTTGCAATCACGATATCAGATATCCCGTTTCCTTTAGAAACGGGATTTCGTCAAATCCGGAACCAAGGACCCTTATTGCGATAAGGATTCTAAGACCTCTGATGATACTAAACAAGTTTGAATAGTACACTGCCGTGCTAGATATTTCCGCTTAATACCAATGTTAACTTGACTTCAAACTTTTAAAGTGCGATTTTACTGGAAATCTTGTTTCCTTTAGAAACAGGATTTCGCGAAATCTTGTAATTTTGATAAAATATCTAAATGCACGACCGAACTAGGAATCGAAACCTCGCGGATGAGCATCTCTCGAAACTCAACCGCTCGACCACCACAGCCCACTTATACTTTTCTTTTTATGATGTATATACACTAAAGTTATTGAAGAGCAAAGTTGAAATGCTTTCAGGGACATACATATGACATTTTTTTAATTTCAAGAATCAAACAAAATAACCCGAAAAACAGATGGAGGATCTTATAAACTAGCTATCTGCCCATACCTTGATGCGAATTTGTTCCCTATGATAGGATTCCTAGATACTAAGCCAAGGACCATGACAAAAACCAATTAATTAGTATTACCACTTTAATACATAGGAATAGAATTTGGTATATTATTACAATTACTTGCACGGAGATATAAAAGTGAAATAAATCTGATTTTAATAGCAACATTTTGTTAGTCGGACAGCAAAAGAACGAGCGCGCAACTTTTCTGGAGTAAACCAATGAGTGAGCCTACAACAACGCAAGAAAGAATATTTAATTCCACCGACTGCAGTGAACGGGCCACCTATAAATCAAACATAAGACTTATCACTCCACAATCAAAGCAACATACTTTAAAGCAACATACTTTCACAACTTTCATCAACAGACAAGAAGACGGGCCGATTTTGGAACCTAGTGAGAAAAAAACCTTAAAATCCTGGTTCTGTGCCCTAAGAAACCTGTTCTCAGCTTTCGCTTCTTTAAATTCAAATCACCGGTACAAAGACTCTGAAGGATTGTTGTTCTCAAAGCATCGGCTAAAAAGCGCTAGATAAAAGGCTTTGGAGACTCACGAAATATCTTACCGGCACTACGCGAACGACGCGTAGTCTGAGGTCTCTGAATGACATGCCCACGAACAGCGCTCCTCGAACTGGCACCATCTGACGGTAAGTTTGCCATTCCAGACGATGCACCATTCGAAGATGGCTTTGCAAGTTTATTGGATCTTCTGTTCTACAAATAGCAGATTAAAATAACTTTAGCGAGACCATAATGTTTTGCCTTGATCTCTGGAACAGCGAACTGATTGCACGAAATAACCGCCTTCGTGACATGATAAGGCTTGACGTCAGGCAAACACTGCACCTAAAAAATAAAATATTCATGCATCTCAAAAACCAAGTGCGCATACCTTAAAGGATGCATCTTTCCGACCAGCGCGCAGCTCTTGAAATCCGTGTTGCTGCTCTTTAGTCTGATTCTTTATAATTAGAATCTTAGTGCTTTGATAAATCGCTAGCTGCTCCTCTAATTTTTCATTTTTTTGCTAAAAAAGAGAGTCAGATTCCCAATGACAACGTCACCAATTTCACCTAAGAAAAGCTTACATTACAAATTTAGACTATGAGTAAGCGAAACAAACCTCGATATCGACTCTTCACTGGTTTTTACTCGGATCAATTTATTGACCTGTTCTATTACACCGGCTGTCCATGAGAAAAGCTTATTTTCATTGACAAGTGTGTCATGACCACGCATATGGAAGTTTGACCCTAGCCAATTTCTAAAAAAAAACCCTATGAAAAGATCAATTACCAAAAAAAAACCTGAAACCCCGAATTCATCAGGATAACAGCAAAAGAACGAGCGCGCAATTTTTCTGGAGTAAACCAGTGAGTGAGCTTAGGAGTTTGCTAACACAACGCAAGAAAAATTATTTAATTCCACCGACTCCAGTGTACGGGCCACCTATAAATCCAACATAAGACCTAGCACTCAACAATCAA
The DNA here is from genome assembly GCA_000981365.1 of Subanguina moxae. Taxonomy (NCBI): domain Eukaryota; kingdom Metazoa; phylum Nematoda; class Chromadorea; order Rhabditida; family Anguinidae; genus Subanguina; species Subanguina moxae. The sequence continues at coordinate 3,876 of BBSZ01013367.1, forward strand.
AGCATCATCAGCAATTTCCTAAATTCAATAGTTATCAGGCTATATATTATATTAAGTGCTTACCGGCTTTAAAGCTGTTTTGTGGCATACTGCAAGGTCGCATGAATACGATAAATTTCTTTTAAGTTTAAGCCTAAAGGCATCAAGCAGAATCCTGGGTGCAGGGATAAAAAAATCGCTTCTCTGTTTATTTACCAGTTGTAACCAGTCTTAGTCATTGGCTGTCTAAGACCTCTACTTTTGGCAATTGAACAACCTTTCCTTGAAACTATTCATTCTCTCTACAACACTAGATCTGATGCAAAAAATACATGTGACGCGAGAAAAAGTACCATTAATTTAAATGTTAAAATATCTTTCAACTTTTTATAAATACAGCAACCAGAAAGAGAATACACAAAGTGTATGCAGACGAATGTAACAATAAAAGAGCTTAGACCTACACGAAAAAACAAGCGTGTAAAATGATAAAATATCAACAAAGTACCAGTTTGAAGGCGAAAAGTGACAGATAAACAACAAGTAAACTAGCTTAAATTATCTCAAACTAGCTAGACAAGGGCCAACTATGCAGTGGTTTTTCACAATAAAAATTGAGCATTCCCATTTTCGAAAATATAACACGGAAAGTCTAGGTTAAAACGACGCTTATACTAGGCTGTTTTAGCGTGAAGTTTGGAAAAATTTTGCATTCGCAAACATTTTTGAAGCGTCTATGCACCAGAACAACGACAGCCAAATGCAAATATTTTGCAAATAGAAATTACACAAAACTCTGCATACAGCAAAGCACACACATATATACTAAAAAATTTCTGAAAGTGACCGTAACTATGAGCGAATTATGCGCCGACAGAAACTGGAATACACACTAGATAATTAAAAAAAGACTTCTTGTCAACAAATGATTTCTATTAAAGCGTTATTCAACTGGATTATTGCGTTTCTCCAGCCTCATCGTAAAAGACATCCGCAAGCTCAGTATTCTTTTTGCCCTTGCTATCTAAATCAAAAGGAAAAAAATAAAAAACACGCTAGCAGATATCATTAAAAGAAATACCCAAATAGCCACCGTGGTAATTGCAGTAGAATATAAATTTTTTCCAACTCAAGTGTTGCTTCAGCAGTTCATCGTTCCCCACCACTATGAGAAGACTTTTTGCACGGCTTATCGATGTGTTCAGCCTCTAAAAGCACAAGAGACATCGAGAAATTTATACCGTATCTATTTTATAAGATTGCCTACTCTAAAAAACTTTTTCGGAGAGAGATTGAACAAAAGAACAAAAATTTTTTTATAAACAAAACTTCAAGGCTTTTTAGACAAAATACGATAACCTATGAGGTCTCTAGTCAAGATATCAGTGGACACAGCTTTTATGCCTTTGGCACCTACGCTCTACAATAGACGAATTCAGAGCGCTATCACTACCAAATCCATCCGATACTTTTAAAAGGATCAAAAGCAGTATTATGTTTAACACAAAATTTCGAGCCCGCGGTGCCAGATACCGCTCGAAATGTGCCAGAAATTTTAAAATTATCTTACCAGATCGCATCGGAGAAACCCTAGATATTCAGTCCTGACTGTTGATATTATGATGACTTCCCGCTCACATCCTTGGAACCCCTCAACCGAATCAATTGTAATTCTAGGATATTTTGACAAAACTGCACGCAATTTCAGAACCTTAAAAGACCCGTTTAGATGACAACGAAAGGACAAGAGCAGAGTAAAACCTGATTCTTGTATGGACTTATTACACCTTAAAAATAAATTAAATATCACGACTCACAAGTTCACCTTTTACCGATATCTTTTTCTTTCACATCCGTTTCCGCAAGAATTCGCTCAACATATCTAGTAACAAGCGAAATTTCAATAGGATTCGAGAATGATTTATTGTTTCCAAGACCAGACTCCTCACGACTGTCAGCAGAGGAATGAAAAATAATTGGAAAACCCTGCAAAAGTTTTAATTAGAAAAGCAATCCTTTAATACAATTTCGATAAAGACCTTTTTCGGCAACCCATCCCATTCACACAATTTGTAAAGGAACTCATCCTCTTCATTAGCAACCAGCATGTTGTCGTAGAATAGGTAGGAACAAGGCCGAAGAATTTTGAAATGTGATCGATAGGTGTGCTTCAATGTAACGAACGAGCGGCTGAAAAGGTTTACATTCAATAACCAAGCCATAAAAAACATACTCGTCTGCAGATCCGTAGCTCTCACTTGCAATCAACCGTTTCAGCATTGAGACATCAAAGCCGAAATCCCTAGCAATTTGCATGTTGACAACAGGCCCTAAAAATTGTTCTATACGCAAATAGAGAAAAAGAAAGACCTAAACCTAGCTGTTTTGGATCACCAGCCAAAATTACAGAGGTATTATGAGCAGCCAAACCTCCGATGGGAACCCACGTGTCAGCTTCAGTTGCTTGCCCAGCTTCATCCACCAGAATATGCCTGCAATAGCGCAAACGATGTAAAAAACAACCAGTAGAAACAGCAAAATGACGCACGTGAAAAAACCCCGCAATCCACCGGCAGAAATCAAGTAGCTGCTTGCCGACAGTGTGCATATGATCACACGAAAAATTTTTAAATTCCTCCTCGGTGGAATACCATAAAATCTGTTTCTACCTTCTTTCCTAAAAGAAAAAAAAAACGATTAAAGAACTTTTAACCGTAAATTATTGGAAAGGTTTACGGAAGATAGGAAACCTTGTCTAGTTTCTTGCTTCTTCCAATGGCCGATGTAGAGAGGGAATGCATTCGGAAAATATACTTCGGGTCAATGGCATTTCGGTCGAGTAATGCTTCAGCGAAATTGTCAGCTAAAAATATGCAACCTCACTTACTTACAATCACCAAAAGAGAACAGTAATACCGGCCATTTTGGAGGGTGTACAAACCAAAACTCTATTCTCAGCTGATTGTCTTACAATGTGACATATTGATTCCACCAACGTAATGGTCTTTCCAGTACCTGAATAACATTAAAGCGCTCGAAATACAAAAAAAGCGGCCAACCTGGGGGACCAAACAGAATAAACGGATAAGGTTGACTAGAACGATTAACGATCGAATAGACGGCGTTTTTTTGATCAACGTTAAAACCATCTGCCTGCGAAAAATCCATGTCATGAATAGCTGCGGTCCTTCTTGTTTCGAATTTCTCAAATGGCTAAATTCTTTCCGTAATCATCAGTACAGAAAAAGGAAAGATCAACAAAGACACCTCGTTAAAACTCAAGGAAGGAAATACTAAATCCGTCATTTGTCGACTTTGTATATAATCGATGGAGCGGATAAGCGAGCGAAATACAAAAGCAGAGGCATTGACACTGATGTCCACAAACTTAAAAGTCCCCAAATTAAAGGGCAATATCATGGAGAAAGAAACTCACATGAGAAACAGCGAGAAGTGTGTGCATACGCACGGGATCTAAGAAAAACAAAACAATTTTTCTATTCCTTTCATCCACATCATCGACGAGAGCCTTAAATTTAGACCAATTATCATAAAAACACTTACGACGTGCGAGAGAATTATTAACAAAGATACACAACCAAACTTACAGATGCAAACAGCCTTGGATCATTACTTGAGCGAACATCTACATGCAGTCCCAGAGAAAAAGTTTCAGGCTCGAATTGGTTCAGTGGAACGTTAATATAAAAAAGAGAGCCCGCTTCGTCGACATCCACTGGCACCAATTTTACTTTTTTAACAATGGCTTTGCTTTGAATTTCCTGAATAAGCAGCGATTTAAAAGCCGAATAATCACAAGCAGAACAAACAACCTCACTACAGGCCCAATCCAAATTGACAAACACCTTCATTTTTTCAGTAAAACTGTAGATGTCTTCATTCAAGCACTTAAGCCTTTCCAAAAATGGCTAAAAATGCCGTAAAAAACCAAAAAATAGAGCAAAAAAATTTACAAACCGCAAAAAGATGACTCATGTAAACAGCATTTTCATCGCCAAGCTTTCCAATTTGTTCATACTCTTCATCAAGGACGGCATTCCTGAGAAAATCCATTTGCAAGATGAGACCACCACGAACTCTTAAGAAATTAATTAATACGGTGCCAAATGAAGAAAGCAAAGCTTTACGTCCGCATCCGCTCTTTAATCAAATCATTTGCCTTTTCCATAGGATCATCAAAGCTGTTATAATCTTCTCTATCATAGGTGTAACCATTGATGAATGTTGGTCTAAAAATTTGCAGAAATTAAGAAAAAATACTAAACGACAAATAAAACGAACCGAGCTTCAGGCGCTGAGGAGGGATCATTATCCTCTTCTTCTCCAAAGGCTTCTCCGCTAGCATTTTGATAGCAACGTTGAGAAAAGCCACCACCTTTTCTTCTTCTTCGATTAGGCTGCTGAAATTCCCCGAAATCTTCAAAACCGTCGGAAGCTGTAGATTGACCCTGATAATTCCGCCTCGTAGCACTTCGGCAATTGTCAGAAGGATGCCAATACTGTTTTGGGAAGTCGCCACGAAACGGCAGACTGATCTTAGCTTCTAAATAATTCTTCAAAACACGAAAGGCCCTCGTTAGTTCCTGGAAACGAAAGTTGTATCAGAGACTACTGATTAAAAAAAAAAAGTTCACTTCAATCACAGTTTACATCCGATACAACATACAACCTTAGGACCCAACATCGGTGTATGCTGTATCTTGGTGTATGTATAAAAAAAGCTGTATCGAAAGTATACTGAAACTCAATTGCGGTTAACAATAAGTTCAGCACTTTACATTTAAAACGAAGGAGTTACCTTAGCTTTCTCGGCATTTCCTCCCTTATCAGTGTGATGAGATCGAATTTTTTTAATAAAAGACGCTTTCAGGGAGTCCATATCCACGGTCTCATACACTTCAAGTTCAAACATCATCTTTCTTAACTCAAACGGACTGAAGTTTAATTCCTAAAAAGAAGGTTCAATTGCTTAAAATTTTAATTGGTAAAACTTACTCTTGTACCCATCTTTGTAGATATTGCACAAAATCGAAAAAATTGGAATGCAGCAGAGCTAAAAGTAAATATCACTTAAAAGCCGCCAAACTCTGTTTAGAAGCAACAGCCGGCTAAAAACACATGGGTGAGCAATCCTCGGCTGTACACCATAATTTACGCGAAAATTTGTTACGAGGTACATTTGTTACGCGGTCACTTTGTTACGCCACAAAAATTTGCATATACTCATTTAGAATACTCATTTTTGAAAGGATTTTTTTATTCTGAAGCACCCCGGTAGGCAAAAATACCTGAGGAATCGGAATCTGAAAACAGAATTTCAAGAAGAGGCTTGGTTGCTGAGATATGATCATAACCAACCGCAAACATAGTTTTTATCCTCTTTTTCTCCTAGTTTTGATCATATCTCAACAACCAAGCCTCTTTTTGAAATTCTGTTTTCAGATTTGGATTCCTGAGGTCTTTCTGCCTACTGGGGAGCCTCAGAATAAAGAATTTCTTTCAAAAAATGAGTACTGTAAACGAGTATATGTAAATTGCTGTGGCGTAACAAAGTGACCGCGTAACAAATGTACCTCGTAACAAATTTTCGCGTAAATTATGGTGTACAGCCCAATCCTCACTGAGGATAGAAAGTGAAAAAAGCATCATTTCATTTACATGGGAAAATATGTTTAAAGCTCTTCTTGTTCCTGCACGAATTCATGCAAAGTTTTCTCTCTCTGCTAGTAAATCTCTAAAGAGGCAAATTATTTTATTTGAAAGGATTGAAAGGATCCTCACTGAAAATTTTTCGTATGGTTCGCTCAAGCTTGGTCACTCGTTATGTATAAATGACGTGATAACGTTCAGATGAACCTTGTACGAACTTGGGAATCAACATTTCCGCCTTAATACGACCTAGCTATCAAGGTTAGGATAAGGTTTAAGAATGTTCATACAAGGTTTAAAGCTTGTGCGAACCATCCACTCTTCGTATTCGAAGGTTCGCAGTAAGCTTTAAAGCTGCCATGAACCTTAGCACTGGCCTTGGGTGTACCATCTGGAAAATCTTCAATGCTATTCCGGAACGAATTTTTTCTTTCTCAAGATGCCAGTTGTGAATTTATGAAATTGGGTGAAACATTTTACAAAGTATTCGCCAAACTATTTTTATTTTGAATTCACTTCCGATACTTTTGTTGAATGTTGAAAAGAGATAAGTGATATTGTTAGTATTTTTCTATTTTCCAGACGTTGGCTAGTGAATCGCTGATATTATCCGCTCTTAATTCGCGCGCAAGATGAGTGATTGGGGTAGTCTTGGAAATATATTTAGCCTATTTTACGCAAGTCTTTAGAAGCAGATGATTTCGATCCTTCTGCGCAGGTGGCTGACAAGATGGTTACTTTGGGCCTCGATACTTTGTTGAAGAAAGAAGTCACTATTAAGCATGACTCGAAAACTACTTCTGGTGGGGCTGAAGCTAGTGGAGAATTGACGGAAAAGCAGAAACTTGAGAAGCAGTTGCAAAGTGACAAAGAAATTGCTATGGACTTGTTCGGTGCGTTTTCTTTCCTGTGATTCTTTTAAAACGCCACTATTTTAGGGATAGAGACGGAGAAACAGAAAACTTGGGCTGACTTGAAAAAACCAGCGGATTTCGTGGAGCATGCTGAACTTATTGGAAGTCAAATTGCAGCCAAGTCTGGAGAGTCCAACTATCTGCTCTTTGTCAATACTCTCGTTAAAGAGATTTGTGGGCCAAGTGAGGTTTTTGTCTCGACATAATGGTGTCTGAACCTTTTTCAAACAAAACCTCGTTCTGTGTTGTAGACTCAATAACATTTTTCAGTGACCAAATTGCAGTTGCAAACAGTGCGTGAAACTGTATCCAAGTATGTTCTCATTTTATATTTGCCTTTCCAGTTCTCGTCTTTATTAAGTTTTCGTCATTCAGGTACATTTCTGCCATCGAAAAGAAGGATGAAGAGCAGAAAAAGCAGCAGTCGGCCAGGCAGCACGTCAAGACGAAGAAAGCCGTTAAGAAAGAGCTCTATGAAGACACGGTGGAGGACGAATATGACGATTACGTGGATAAATATTGAAACTGAAAGAAATCTTCCTGCTGCCTTTTCTCTTTGTCGTTACTTCCAAAATATTTGTTAAGAGGGAATCATTGCCCGTGTTGTTATCGTTGTTACATAATCGCTCAGTGCTGTTTTGATTATTCCTCCAGATAAACGTGCGCTGGATAGTGTTCTTTTGTTCCAACAGGTCAAAATTCTATAATTAAGTTTCCTTGGATTGTATTAGCAACTCATGCATGGAAGACTTCACTTGAAGATTACTTTTTCAATTGTAGTTGATAAAATAAAGCTTGTAATTTGAAACTTCTTAATTACATCGTTAGTGTGTGATAAGATACATAAGGTAATTGATAGGTGTCGCACTATTTCTACTGAAACATTAAAACTATTTTACATTATTGTAATTTTTTTATTGGCTCATCGAGAAGTTTTACTGACCTCATCCGTCGTCCAACATGTCTGATTCATCTCGCAGCTCTACACCAAGTCCATCCGAAAATCGGCCTTACTTCGCCAATAGACGTCGGCGATCCAATGCTGACTATGGAGAATCTTTAACGGCTCAACTTCAGACTAATGGCATGTATGGCATGGATGTTTACAGATGGAAAGATGATGACTTGGGCGAGTTTTTACTGATTTCTTGTTCAAAAACGATTTAATGTCTTATTCTCGAGTGAAATCCCCATTTTACAGCTCTAAGAAGTGCTGCTGCCCAATCTCGCTTACCTTATGATCGAATGACTGAAAGAGAGCTGCAAGCATTCCCTAATATGGCAAAAAGCCGTGCCTCTATCAATCTTTTTCTCTACTATCGCAACAAAATCCTAGTTTTGTGGCATCTTGATCCAATCCTTGAATTGACTTTAGGTGAATGCTCTACTTTTTTAGAAAATTGCACCGCGTAAAACAAGAGAATTTAGATGATGTATTCAAGGAAATTCCACCACCCTACAACAGTGATCCAAAGTTGATTGCCAATGTTCACGCTCTTTTACAGCGTTACGGCTATATCAACTATGGGGTGTTTTTGAACATCTCAAGTGACATCTTTTAAGGTTCCTAAGATCTATAAAAAACATTTTTTTCCTTCAGAAAATCGTTTGGAGCAAAAAAGAAAAATAATTGTGATAGGAGCTGGCACTGCTGGTCTAGCTGCGGCCCGTCAATTGAAATTTTTTGGTTTCGATGTTGTTGTTTTGGAAGCCAGAGTAAGATTTTCAAGCAATTTTAGTAATTGTGCAAGCTGTGAAATTAAAGTGTTTCAGCCACGATACGGTGGGCGAGTAATGACCTACCACAAAGACAAAAATTCAGCCGACCTTGGTGCACAAATAATCAGTTGGGTTCTTGCCTTATTTCGCTCTTAAGACCATATTCCCTCTGATAAGCGCCCCTATATTCAAAAAACTGTTTGCGGCATTGTGTTTTTGACCTATATTTTGTTGGCGACGCTCGAACGTATAACGTACTAAAACTTAGCTTAGAATCTAGACTACATTTCGGTATGTAACATGCGTAAGAGTCACTAATAAAATATAAGTCAAATCACAATGCCACAAATATTTTTTTTTTTGAATTTAGGGGGGCGCTTATTAGAGGAAACACGATAAGTGCATGACGTTTCTTTTGTTTTCAGCTGGAATCAGTAAGAATTTTTGTTTGATCTCAGTTAGCACTAAAATGATTTGTTGTGTTTAGCTGGTAATCCGATCATTACACTAGCTAAACAGCTGCCTGTGCACTTGATCCGTGTCAGCCAGAAATGCCCCATTTTCGATCATCAGGGCAGGATTGTAGATCCACGCAAGGATGAAATGATTCAAAAATCTTTCAATAAAATCCTAGAGACATGCTCCTTCATTGCACATGGTCTAGGGGTAAATGAGGTGGCCGGAAAAAAGATTTCATTGGGCGAATGCTATGACCATGTGCTCAAGTAAGTGGAACTCTTCCTTTGTAAACTTATCGTAACCACTAATACAGTAGAGACCATCTAGACACCCTGTACTCTCGGTATTTCAAAGCTATAAAAAAATATTCTAGTAACCTCATCAAAATCCACACAAATTTAAAAAGAGACGCTAAATATAATCTTCTGGCTTCTTTTTATCGGATTTTCCAAGCTTCTAAAACTTAAAAATGTTCAGCCAGCAAGAGCAAAGGGTGCAAGATAAACGTCTCTCTCATTGGAAAAAGTATCGGGAGTTGTGCTTGAAAATGCAACAGATTAACAAGAAGGTTATCGTTTGAATTTTTAAAGCAGATCGAAGATATAACTTATGCTACTTGTGTTTAGATGGTCACCTGCAAACTATCCATGGATAAAACCATGGCCGAACTTCGCAAACTTATTAACACAGAAACCGCCACAGCTGAGTCCATAAACATCGATTGCAGCAATTTGAGTGATGAGAAGCGCTACTTCAACTCTATCACAGTTAAATGTCTGCGCCACACTCTGGCTACTGCTTTGAAGGTTGGAGTCCGGATTTAAGAAACTTTGTCTTTCTAAGTCTCATCTGTTTAGGCTTATGAAGAGGCTAACAAAGAGAGAAAAGAAGTGGAATATGGTATGACAATTTTCTAAATTTGTCTACGATTTGAATAATTTGATTTTAGCTTTGTCGGAGTTTAAGCGAATGGAGCCAAGGTGAGATAAATTGAATTCAAAATTTTGAGCAAAACTCGGTCACTGACAAGCTCACCGAATCAACACTATCATAACAACAACAAAAAAAAGTGGGCTTTATAATAGTAATAGCTGCTAGGATATAACGCCCCCACAAGCCCCCGTCGCCCCTGTAAGGGGGCTTGAGAATTAGAGATGAGCGCACAGACTTACCTGCAATATGAATCCGAGAAATATTATTGAGAAATAAATCCAAGACACAAAAAAAAACTGGCCAACGGGTGTTTGGCCGTTTTGGCGGGTTAGTTATGTCCCAAAAAAGAAGATCAAAAAATTGGTGTACAAAGTACGTGGATCTGTCCAGAGATAAAACATTTGTAGAGGTAGATGGGTTCATCCGCAATCTTTTTCAACTATTTATTTATAGCCAAGTGTACATGAACTCTACAGACAAACGGATTCTCGACTTCCACTTCGCCAACCTGGAGTATGGTATCGGCTCAACTCTCAATTCTACATCATTAAAGGAGTGGGATCAAGACGACAGCTTTGAGTTTGAGGGATCTCACATGATGGGTAAATTATTTTTTGACCTTAGTTTTTTTTTATTAGGCGGTGGGTAAATAAGCTAAACTTGGGTTTTTTCACTGTGCTAAATTAACAAAAAGTGCAAATAATATCTTTATCTCATCGCATATAGTCCGTTGGACCAAAAATTATTTTTACAATAGAAAATATTTGAGCGGCATAGAGTCAACATACATATTGCGAGTGAAGAAGCAGTATTCTAAAAAAATTAATTTGACTCTTTTCACTCTGACCTGTACTTTAAAATTCTTAATGTGGAGGGCAAGTAATAGAAATCAATTAATACACTAGAGCAAGGCAATTTTAAGTAGAGACAAAAAAAGTGTGCAAGAAAAATTATGTCGATTAGCAATAAAAACTATTTTTTCAATGAGGTAGGAAAAACTGTAAAAAAGTTAATTATAAATTCGCAGTTAACTAAATTAACTGTGAGTTTACAGTTAACAAAATTAACTATGAATTCATAGTGAAAAGATAACTGTATAAATTTATCATGAATACAGTTATCGTATATTATATATCAGTAACGGATGTCGGTGGGAAACGATTTTTTACGGCTCAAACATCCGATGAGTTGGTATTGACACCATAGAATATCAGCTAAATTTTGAAGTGTGGTGTTAGTACCAACTTGTCAGATGTTTAAGTCATAAAAAATCATTTAGCATCGACCGTCGTGAAGAAAAAAAAGGGGAGGGGTTGTATTAATAGAGAATATATAGTAACCACAACTTTACAGTTTTTATAGTTAACTATAAAATCATAGACATAAAATATACACAAAATATAATAATACCCTGAGAAACCCGTATGTATCAATATCAACCATATATTCCTATTTTTCTCTCGTCTATTCACACAAATTGACTTGGCACTTGGTGCACACTTCCGTAGTGAGGTTCAGAATACAATTGTGAAGTTTCTGATCCGTTTGGGCTATCCCTCCTAGGAATGGCATTCATAAGGAGATTCCAGAAAAGATGATGACTTCTGGGTATAAGTGTGTTTTTGCGCAGAATTTGCCCAAGTTTTGGCTCCAAATCATTCTGACTCACATAATCCCCCATTATTGCGATCAACTTTTTGTTCTTCGTTTTGGCAAATAATTGGTGGGATATTTTGATGGATAAACGCGGCCACTCATTCTCAAGAAAATTTCGGGTGATATAGATGAGGAGTGTTTGACTGGCCTTGAGTTGGTGGATTAGTTCATCAGAAACAGAGTGTAAACTTCCATTGTATAGGGACCTAAGAGGGCTGTCTTGGTGTAGCAAACACAAAGTAAAATCTTGGCTCTCAAGAGGTCTGAAAATGTGACAATTTCTTTTTTATTTTTCACCCTTTTGAATATTTTTACTATATTACTTGCAAATCTGCTGCAACACTGTGTCCTCATCGCTCTTTGAGTAGCTAATAAAGACATCAAACTGAATCAGAGGTCCACTTGAAGGACTACTGCAATTGGCTGTGTCAGTCGAAGAGTAGTTGAGTGAATTGGCCGGCTGATATCTATTCCTTCTATCCGATCTCTCATAATTTTTCGCAGCAGACACAAGAAAGTAAAAAATAGAAAAAAAGACAAAAAATATAAATCCCACCGCCAATAGCATGAGCAAAACATTTTGGGAACTGGAACCACCGAATATTCCTTCTGTTTTCATCACACAAATCGATCTAGGAAAAATATTTTCAGTGTTTTCCATAGCCACAAAGCTAAGGTTTTTTTGATTCAAAAGAGTCGAAATCAAATTATATTGAGCTATTCTCTGTTTTGTGTCTTCGCTAGTTCATAGGTATAGTTAGACTTCTGCTCTTTTACCTACAACCGTAAGTCGATAAGGATTTGAATGGCACACGAAAATGTGTGCCATTCTTGTTTTATGTGTTTTGTCCATAACTACGAATATTCTCTTACCTATTCTCCTGCTGTAAAAAGTCTATCATCGGCATGGTAAATATATCCTCGCCCAAATTGGGAGGAAAGGCGGACAAAATGGTGGAGTCATTCAGCAGAAAAGATCTAGTCACATTCTCTACACAATACACTTTACTGAGGTCAGCCACCACACTTCCATGCTTGTTGTTCATCAACCATGCTTGAGTTTTGAACTTTTGTGTGTGGCTACAATCACACCTAAAGGGGTTGCTACCCATGCTGATTGAAGAGAGCTTTTCTGCTGGTTTAGTGGACAAATATTCTGGCAGATCCTCCAAATTGTTGTGGTCAATCAGAAGGGTTTCTAGATTGGGCATAATTTCGGCCAGACGTCCATCTATTTCTTTTAGATCGTTCATTTGGAGGTTGAGCTTTTGCATGAGTGGTGTTCTGTAGGTCTCATCTCCATTGATTCGCTGCAGTTTGTTGTTGGACAAGTCCAGTTCTTTGAGTTTGGACAGAGCGTTAAAACTGTTGGGCTGGATAGTGCGCAGGTTGGAGCCTGCAATTGGGAAAATGAAGAGGATCAAGAACAGTAAACTATATAGATGGTCAACTGTATTAATAGATAACTATATCAAAAAATAGTTTGTTATGAAAAGGACATCTGAAAGTATGACTAGCCAGAGTTAACTATATAAAATATAGTTAACTATTTAAAGTATATTATAATTAACAGTTAACTACGGATACAGTTAACTATTCAAAATACAGTTAGCACTCAAAAAATGACCCACCAGTAATGTGCAAATGAGTCAGTCTTGTTCTGCCCAAAAAATCATGACTCTTCAACATGGGCAATTCCAAACCACTCAAATAGATGTGGGAAGCATGCATTGGCAGTTCCCGAATAGCAAATGGCTTATGCTTGGGTTTTGGGGCGTGGCATTTGACTACATTGGTGCGGAGAAGATGGTCGTGGAAGCACTGACAACCTTCTGGACATTTGGACTTGCAGTCGCAACTGCCGTACTGGCAACAAATGCAGTTGGGCTCACAGGTTTGGCTGTAGGGACACAGGAAATCTTCTTCGGTGGTTTCGTTCAAAGATTTTTTAAATTGTTGCAATGGAAGAACACAGTCAGCAGAGGCAATGTCGACTATTACCATTACAGTTGGTTTGGCTAATGTAGAGGAGTTTTTGAGCACCCAGCCCAAGTGGCAATCACAGTGAAGAGGGTTGCCAGACACCCAAATTCGGCCCGGAAAAATTGCACTCACAGCTATGCTTTGGTCAAATAGTGAGGAGGGAATGGTTCGCAGGTTGTTGGAACGTAGATCTAGGGATTTCAGCTGGGTCTGGGAGTAGAAAGTTGAGTTGGGAAGGTGGTTGAGATTGTTGTGGCTGATGTCCAAGTGCTCCAAAGAGACTGGCAGATGGCTCGATAGGAGATTGCTGAGTTGGTTGAGGTGCAACTGAAAAAAAGGAAAAATTTGATGATCAAACTTTGATCAATTTTTTTAGTGTTTTCTGATCTACAAATACAGTCGTAGAATTAGTAGAATTACAAATACAGTCGTAGAATTAAGTCGAAAAGGCCGGCCAATTGGCTAGCTAAACACAGTGTTCTTTCGGCGTCGACAAAAATTCGACCACCTATACAACTCCGAAAGAGGGCAATTTTAAGCAAAATCAGCACCAAAATAAAACTCACGTCAATCACTTTTAAATTCATTGATGGCCTTGCCTCAGAAATCTTGTCTATTTTGTTGTCCCTGGCAGCCAGTTCAAGGAGCCCATCAGGTATCTCACTCCACTCCAACTTATCCAACAAATTGTTACTAATATTTGCATACTTCAAAGAGCGTACTTCATTCAGTGACGAGCTGAAGCTTTTGAGCTGATTGGCGGACAAATTAATTTTTTCCAATCGAGGAGATTTCTCGAAGGCATCACTGCTGATGGCCACAATTTGGTTTCGGCTCAAATCTAATTCCTGCAGGTGTGAAGTGTCGGAAAACACGTAGCTTTCAATTGTATTGAGATTATTGTTGCTAAGATCCAGTTTTGTTAGATGCGGAATTTTGTTGAGCACAAATTTGTAGGCTTTTCTAAAGAAATTCAAAGTAATTAACGATAAAAAATGATCAACGACCCATATGAAGATCGAAAACAAATTAACGAACTCATTTAAACGTTCTTTCCTACTTATCCTACCACTGAGCTACTGAAGGGCCTAGAGGCGTTTCATTTCTTTCGCGACATTGCGCCAATTCAAATATTTTGTTTACGGAAGAGAAATGTTGAAATTTTAATTGGTGGGAAATGTTATAAAATATCAAATCTCTACGTACCTTATTGAATCATGAAGAACTCACCCCGTCTTTTCATTTATATGCCAGAAAATGGAGTTCAACAAACTTTTTGTTTTCACTTTTCCATGTTTAGAGTGTGTATAGTATTTTTCTTTGCCGGTACTTTTATAATATGGCGCATCGCGACTGGCAAAAGGGATGACCGATGGAGAGTGTTATATGTGACACACCAAGCACAGATTGAAAACAAATTTTTACCCTCTTTTGTTTTATACACCCCACAGCCTCTCAAAATTGGTTCTCTTGGGAGCACTTGTCTTTGAGATTGGCCCTAAAAGGGAGGTCATCTATTTATAAATAGATGTCGTTTGCTTCCTATTTTATCTCCTTATTGCAGACCCTCACTATACTCATAAACAATTGACACACAAATGTTTTCACACTTTTAAAACCTTTTACAACCCCATTATACTAAAATTTTCACAGTAACACATAGGACAAAAAGCTGCGTTTCTATATTGCCAAAGTCAACTATAATCTCATAGCTTATAGGACTGACTATAAGCATATAGGCTCAAAATTCAACTATAAAAATTGTAAGGTTAACTATGAAATTTACAGTCCTGATTTTGAAATAGTTTTTTTCCAAAAATAAACATACGAGATCTGGTTGTTGGAGAAGTCGATTGTTTTCACGCGACTCAGCCGTCCAATAGCCATTGGCAATTCAGTGAGCATGTTGTTGGACATCTCCAAAGTGGTCAATTTTCTGCTGAGATCACTGAAAATATAGATTTAATTTCTCAAAACTTTTTATCCAATTTCAAACCTAAAGACTTCCACGTCGACATGATACAGTGAGTTGTTGTTCAACCGTAGAATAGTTAATTCCTCCAAGCCGTTAAATATTCCATAAGAAAGACTCTTTAACCTGTTGTTAGACAGATCCAACTGCAATACACTTTGAATTTATTAGGTTCTTGAAATTTATAGAAAACTAGCTTGGTTTTTCAAGAGAATCCTAACTTTTTATTTTTCAAATCTCATTGGGGGTTAAGCTAATTTTTGGAACTTCTAATATCGTCTTTTTATGCTCTCGACATGTGTTGATTTCTATTGTTTTTTGGGTGGGGAGAGACAAAACTGAGCTAATTGAGCTGACTCTGCTGCCTGTTCTAAATGCAAGTAAATTGTGCAATATTTGCATCCTTCCTTTTCACCTCCTTTCTGTTGCATCTCTTGTATTGACACAATAGATAGTGGTTGCCCATTTAATGGATGATGCATTTTTCACCTCGCATGTTTTGTATTGTTCATTTTCAAGAAGATTTATTTGAACTGAGTGGAGGATGAAGGCCGATATGGTTCATTTGGTTAAGTAAATTTTGCCTGCCCAAAAATGTTGTTTATTTGTTGAGCCATGAAATGGGCATAAAAATTTTAAATTTAGTCTCCCATAATACAGTCAACCTAAAACTCTCACCTTTTTGAGACTGCTGAAATTCTGGAGGAGAAAAGGCTGGACATTCTCAATCTCATTGTAAGACAAGTTTAGCTGTAACATTGATTCTGTGGATTCTCGAAACAGTCTTATCGGAATTTCTCTCAACATATTCTGCGAAAAGTCCAATATCTCTATTGAGCCACTAAGCAGGGAGAAGGTGCTGGTAGAATCGATTTTGTTGCCCCCTATGTCTAGAGTGATTAATTGGTCTAGATTGGCCACAGCTGAAGGGATCACTGCCAGGTTGTTGTGGGCCAAGTTGAGGTGGTAAAGACTTTCCGGTAGGGGAGCCACTTCTCTCAGTTGGTTGTGGTCCAGGTCTAGGCGTTGGATTAGGTTGATGGCTCGGAAGGCTTCCAATTCCATGCCTCTCAGGCCATTATGGGACAGGCCGAGTTGGCTGAAATAGGAAAATATGAAATATAGTTAACCGCGAGAATATAGTTAACTACAAGATTATAGTCAGCCATGAAAATAGTTTATATAGTCAATTATTAAAATTACAATTAACTATGGCAATACAGTCAATCAAATTAAAAGTGTAAAAAGTACCGCAAAGAAGGAAAAGGATTGAAGTCAGAGGAGGAGATGTGCCTTATCCTGTTATGTGCCAGATTCAGAATGATCAAGTGGTCTAGAACACACTCGGATGTGTCCACTCCCAACCTAGCATTGCTGATTTTGTTGGAAGAGACGTTGAGTATCTGCAAAAACCTAAGGGAGCATAACACACCTTTGGGGATGTTTTCAATGGAAGAGTCGGCTAGGGTGAGCTTCTCAAGGGAGTTGAGCTGGCGAAATAGTTTGAGAGGAAAGTCTGTGGGAGAAGAGCTAAACCGGGTGAGATGAAGGGCACGCAGTTTTGGGAGACCTGTGAATGTGGTATCGGTCAGTCGACGAAGTTGGCAGTTCTGAAAGAAGAAACTAAACCATTCAGCACAAAGCAATTCGGCTGGATTAAAGGCTCAAACTCACAGTTATCCTTAGCTCCCTCATCTGATCAAATCCCTCAAACATATTTGAGGTGTCAAATCCACCTCCGTCTGCCCTATCTGGCCCAACACACTGTATTGTCAAGCCTTTTGTAGCATTCTTGGGAAAGGAATGATTAAAAGGGTTATCCTCCAGTCCCCTCCATCGGCAGGTAATACTCAATAGCTCCACATCGACTACATCTGGAACGCAAAAACATCTAAAAAAATTAGATTATTAACAAATTTTTTATTGCTTCTTCATTTTCAAATTTGACGGAATGTTTGAGTTAATAGGCGCAAAGCCACCCCCAGGGAGATGAGGGATCGGTCAGCGCATATCATTAATTTCTCTTTGGCGTGCCTCTAAAAGCTTGCCTCATGAATTTGCTTATTTGATATTATGGCTGGAGATAAGCAGGAGATGCACCCACATATATATCAACAGCAAATAATTTGAATAGCTAGTGTTGCCTTTGCGCTGCTATTAATTGGTTATGCAAGGAAATAGGTTCACTCTGAAATATTGTTTCGGTTTTAATTTACGCGTGTATTCCTTTTAACTTAAACTTGAAAAAAAAATGCAGTAAAAATTATGGAATTTTTTTTGATCAAACTTATTGATGCATTAAACAAGGATGTGCACTGTACACCGTTTGGTAAAAATTTTTTTGTTATTCCTTACATCAGTAAGAAGTAAAATTAATTTAAATTCTACGCAACGTTTGCCCTTTGCTCATATAGGCATATTAGATGTTGCACATGCGAACCTCGATTTAACTACAAGCGACTATTACTTATAAAGTTTCGCATTGACGCGGAAATTTTACGTTTTGCATTTAAGGTTAATTGTCAGGTCAATTGTCGAGTCAAAATTACAACTGTAATTTAACCGCTATATCCAACAGGTTTTTTCTTACTTCTGTGTTTTCTCGTCCTAATTTATTGATCTATTGGTCACTTTCTCCCCCACAATCCGTCACATTAACCCTTGTTTCAGCACCTCCAATTGGAGCTTATTAATAGAGCAGAAGGGAATAGTTGGATGGGAACGAATTTATCGATCCCTGCCACTAATTTCCGCATGATTAAATCACGACCTGTAGTAGCAGCAAGGGATTTAGGGAGTGTTTCTCTCGCCTGTGCCACAATAAATTCTTTCCTTCCATTAATTTTTGATGGGGCAAAGGCGGCAGCGAATCGCAGCCGTAAAGCCAGCAAATTCTGTGCAATTAATTTTTTTGCTCCTTTCCTCCAAGAAAGCTTACCCAAGTGGACATTGATAGCGGAAAATATTGTGACTGGCGCTGCTTCTTTGTTCACTTGTGTTCACACAAAATAGTAGTAGTATCCACAAAAATATTGTATTCGGCATAATTGCAAGAGCTGACTGGTTGCTTGTCAAAATCAGCTTTTGAATTAGAATTCAGTAAGTGGTCGTTGAAGCATTTGGTTGGGACAGGGAGAGCATCCCTGAAATTTTGTTAATGGTATTAAATGATTGAGATAGTGTGCTTGAAAATATTGAAAGCTAAAACTGTATGCTACAGTCATCAAATTAGCTGTGAACATATAGTTAACTTTGTCGCCACAGTCAACTTTGAAAACCATATGTCTACAGTTAAATATGAACGTTACAATAAACTATCGTATTTCCTGTAATAAACGCCCCCACTAAATTCAAAAAAATGTGTTTGTGGCTTAAATGTAGCTTAGAATTTAGGTTATGTTTTGGTATATAACATGTACTGTAGTCACCAAGAAAATTGGTGTCAAAAACACAATGTTACAAACACATTTTTTTGAATTTAGAGTGTCGTTTATTACAGAAAATACGGTCTATAATTTTTCAATTGACTATGAAAAAACTATGAGCGCACAGTTAACTAGAATAATGACTGCCAAAATCTTAGCTAACTAGAATGTCTCTGAGCTCATAGGTATCTCAGAGTATTGGCATCAATAGTACAAATAAAAAATAGGATAACTCTTGCGGATAGAGAGTGGAAAAACTTTGATCTAATAAAAATCTTTTCCTTCTTCTTCTCATTTTCCTATAACTTCACATTAAGAGATTGGCATAAAACGATTTTATGGCTGAGGACTCACAGAGAAAGGGTGCTAAATCTGTTGTGCCGGAAGCAATCAATAACTATCTACCCTTTTCTAACTCTTTTACGACTTTCTTAATCCCAAATATAAGGCCATATTTAACAGTTAAAAATCGATAAAAAATAAGGTGTTTTGAATTGCTGGCTTTGAGATTAGCTTTGATCAAGCATTTGTGAAAAAAAGATCCAAGAAATAATGAAAAATACTCCAATACTTCTTCAATTTTATTTTTATTTTTTTATGTCGGATTTCTGCAAAGAAAAGACTAGTGTCAATTTTCTGTATTATTATTGCTGCTATTCCACCTGTCTTGCTTGGACTCACTCAAGCAGGCACTTGGGGGGAAGGGGGGAGGAGGACCTTCTTGGCTTTTCTTGATGTGCATGAGTCAGAAGATTAGCTGTTGACCTGTGTGCAGCACTACACTCATGCATATTTTAGTTGGTCTTCTAATCTGGCTAGGTAAACTAATCAAACAGCAGAAAAACATTGCATATCTGCTAGACAACATATTTGAAGGTAGTCCTACAAAAAATTACTGCGAATTTGGCTATGAGTTTGCAGTTAACCGAACCAATCGTAAATTTGTATTTTTTTCAAAAAACTGCCAAATCAATCTCACAGCAGACGAAAAACTTTCGAAGTGACCCGCAGCGGCAGTACATCAACCCTCATCCCCGAACCAAAAGAACCACCACATATATAGAGGTGAAAGAAAAGACTTCTCTCCTGCACTTTAATAATGGTTGCTGCAACAGAGGGAGCAAAAGGCAATGTCAATGGGGGGGGGGGGCGGTCCATCCACGCCTGTTCCCTCAAAGCAGGGGAAGGAAACAGTTAAGTATCCTGGGCATTGATCCATCGATGCTCATATAGTGGTGCTGAACAGTTGGCTAACTTGAAAAATGTTTGACTCACTTTGAGGCACTTAATTGTCCTTCTACCGCTCCATTCATCACTTTATCAGAGCAAAGTGGGTGAGTAACATACTAGGCTGCGATTCAAAGATAAAAAAGGGAGAGAGCTAGACCAGCAAAAACACTTGCAAGACCAGAAACTAATATGTTTGCCCACCCATAAATACCCTTTGATAAGGTGCAAGCAGAAGATAAGTGAGAAAACAACTGCTGGCGGCTTATAACACATAGGTTGGAACTCTAGGTGTGTTCAAATCCTCTGATAATACTGATAGAAAAAGGGCAGAGGAGCAGCGAGGTATGGTTTGATGAGGATTAAGAAAATGTTTCTTTTTATTGGTTTTCTTGTTATTTGTGGCAGTGCCGCAGATTGCTGATTTATGGGCTAGGCACAAATGGAGGGTGCATTTTTATTATCATTTAATTGCTTTATGATCATTAGAGCTAACTGTTTTTACAGAAAAGAAATCTTGAAAAATGTTTGCTTTGAGTGACAACTGAACGGGGTACAGTCAGTTCTCACTAGTTTTTAGAATTGCTTTTAAACTTTTTTAGTTAGTAATCCCATATTTTATGAAGTTTTTTTATTTTGAGGCTTTCAGGTAGACAAAAAGATCTCAGAAATACAGATCTGAAAAGAGAATTACAAAAAGTGGTTTGGTTGCTGTGATGAGATCAAAACTGGTAGGGATTAGGATGAAAAGTTGAGTTTACAGCTGGCTTTGGTCATATCTGAACAACCAAGTCACTTTTTTAGAAATTCTCTTTTCAGATTTGGATTTCTGAGCTTTTTCTGCTTACCTGAGGGTTTCAGAATAAAAAAATTCTACAAAATATATGATTATAATGAAAGTCTTTAAGAAAAAGTTCAAAAAACCACCGCAAAGCGATAGGTCCTCGAAGTGAACGGTAGTGATCTATTAGAGTGACCTCGAAACAAAAAGCCCAAATTACAGAGGCACCCTACTGATTTAAGTCTCGAAGCATTAAAAATATTTCTTAATTATTTCAAAGTTTCGAAAACCTTTTTTCCCCCCCCCCCCCCAACTTACAAAACGCATGAGCTGAGTAAGTGATCAAAATCACTTAATTACAAAACAAATATAGCGAGTAAGCTGACTTAGACCCAGCTGTGGTGAAATAATAAGCAAATGAGTGCAGAAGATGAGCCGATTATGTGTGAAGAGAGGGAGAGATGAGAAATAGAGGTATAAAGAAGAAGATTAACAAGTGAAAAGTGGTAACAGCACTTATTAAAATATTAAAGCCAGTCCTTGGTTTCGGTGTAATAATAGTTGTTTGTGCAGTTTACACGGAATTATTGGCACATTTTCTGGTTTGCAACAAGCAGAAGAACCATTTTAAGCTTTGAACAAGCAGTAGAACCACGCTGTCAATTAATTATAATTGCACACGGCAAGACCTATAGAGTAATATACTCGCACAAATTGCACTCTTCCTGCCAATAACAATGGACTAATTCTCTAATGATAGTATAAAATTCAAAGATTTTTTTACCCACCTTACCTGCAAAAGATTTCAAAAATTGAGGTAAAAAATAAATGGTCGGACCCAGCTGTGGATTGAACTTTTCGGCATACCAATCCGGTCTCAAAAATTTTGGCATTTTTGAGCGATCGCCACATTCCAAACACCCACCATGACCCTGTCTGATTTTTTTGGTTAAAAAAAAGAGATTAGGTAAAAATTAAGAGAAAAGAATTGCTTATACTTAGAATGGAACTAGCTTAATGTTGAAAAAAACCTCAAAAAGGCCAAAAATGCGCTATTAAATTTTCAGTTGTGCTTTCTCCTTTTATACACATCGATTTATATAAATAATTGTTTATATATAAAAAAAAAACCAAAATGCTGGCCGGAAAATTATGCAAATAAACATTCAATCAACCACCAGGGGAACTTTTTCAGTAGATCCAGTAGCTTCAAAACCAAAGAGTACCCTTTTTTGGCCATTTGTTTATAAAATTGGGGGCCAAAAGCAAGGGCTCAAATAATCTCTTTATTTACTTTCTGCAGCTTCTCCATCCTTAAAACCAATGGTCATTCGATTTGTATTCATTGATTAACGTTTTACTCCTCTATTTCTTAGCCTAGTCGACTGCCGCAGGCTTTTTTTTTGTTGGAGCCAAAAACCAGTTTTAAACATTAAAGTGCTCCAAATATTCTAAATAGCGGAGAAGTGATCAGTAGGAAAGTGAAAACAGTGCACCTTGGCTGTGAATAAAGGAAAGGACGCACGGCACTGAGCACTTAAGAATGTTCTTATCATAAATCCCCGTCTTTTTCTGCTGGAAAATGGAATACATAAAATGCATAAATAGATGAGAGATGGATACACACACAAGTACCCAAAAATTGTGATCTTTCTCTAAATTGCGGACTTGAATGACCAGTCTGACCTTGTGTTTTAATGTTTGCTGGTTTGGGTTGACTAGTCGTTTAGAACATGTTAAGTAAAATAAGTTGGAGTGTGTGTTTTCTAAAAATTAAGTAGCTACTTTCTCTAATTGCCTCCTCATTGGCATTGTCTTTTTGGTCCGCTTTTTGCAGACAGCTTCGAGGTAAGTTACTGCTCAACTTGTAGCCAAGTCGATAATCTACAAATTGGGTGTTAAATTGCTTAAGAGCTGTCTACAAAGAGTGAAGCAAAAACATAATGCCAAGGACATGATTTTGAATCATGGGAGAGGGGGTGGGGCAAGCAACAAGCTAAGCAAACGTTTCAAAGGGCATAAAACTTATATTATGGCATTTTTAAAAATATTTAGCTTGTTTTATGTCCTTAATTAGGCTCTAAAACAAAATTTCCCGTTGCCAGCTATATTCCCGTTTAGAAAATAAAAGAGTGGTCGCCGGTTTTCACTCGAGGTAGGTCTTTTTTGGATCAAAAAATTTCATTTGTAATGAGCCTCTAGAAATGTTTTTTTTGGCTAGATTTGTACAAAATACAATGTCTGTGACCTAGATTATTGAGCCATTCGCTTTTGGAAATGACGAACTAGATCCGCTTTTATTGCAATTGCCTATTTCTGCTGGTGGAATAAGAAGTTTTTTGAGGGCACTCAAATCAGTGTGAAGGGGACTGCCCCAAATTAGATTTTGTGCAAATGCAAATTTTTGGCGACCTCAAGTGAATTTAACAATGAAAGATTGGCTAAAAATGCTTGGAGCTACAGAATATTTGAGTTGTACTAGCAATAAGAACATTTTCTCCAAAGGAAAGAAATATTTGGATAAAGACTAGAAATATCCGGATCGCGTGTGAGTATTTACACTGACTTTGGTTGCATTCTATCTTTGTTTCGCTCAAAGTTGGGCGTTTTTCAAAAAATTAAATTAAGAATATTGACAAAAAATATATAAAATTTTGAGTGGTTGACTATATAATTTTATAGTTTAATATGAGCTCGTAGTTGACTGATTTTACAGTTATTACACTGACAAGTGAAGAATTAACTGTAGGCTCCACAGTTGACCATGCTCAAAGTCAGTCATTACAGTTAACAATTTTAACTGTGTTTCACAACTAACAAGAATGACGACAAATATATACAGTTAGCAACAACGGTTTGACTGTACCCTTCACTAAAAATGTAAAAAAACTAATCCTAAGAATTTAATGCACTCTCCCACCTAAATTCTCATATCAAAGTAAAAAAAAAGTAGAAAAGAGAAAGAAGAAGGTGCAAAATAGATTAATGACGACTATCCTCTCTCCTCCCTCATCAGACAAAATGCGCATTCTTCCACTACCAACAGAATATTTTTCTTTTTATTCCTCTCACACCCTATTCTCTTAAATTATTTGATTTGTCTCTTCTCCTGCGGGCAACCACCAATATTTATGTTGATTATAATGGAGGAGAGAATTGAAATTAGAATTAACTGAGAAACAGCAGCAAATATTATGAGAGAAAATTGTGTCTGCTCGAATTGAATCAAAATTTTTGTTTTGGTGTACAGCACTGTGCAAAGTAATGCGCTCAAAGCCAATGTTGTTGTTTCTGTGGTACATGTAGCGGTGGTAATTGAGTGGGTGTTTCAACAAATCGACATAACAGCCTCTGTCATCATGCAGCTCCTAGGTGATGGTGATCACACAAAAGAGTAATTTAATTTGTTGCACAGTCACAAACATAAAGATTTTAGCGAGACAAAAAATATGATTCAAATTATTTTGGGTGATCTTTCTTTGAAACTTTATATTTATAAAACTAGACATCAAACTTTTGGTACTATTGTATTACAAACCCCTTCCCAATCGTTTATTGGGAAGAAGGGCTGTTTAAGGAAGGGGAAGGGACAAGTAAGAGCAAAGGGCCACTCTATAGGAAAAGAGAAAACCGTAAACATAGTTTCCCATACAGGGACCTATCGCATAAAGAAGCTCTGGTATGCATACTATTTTCATGCATCCAGAGCTTCTTCTCGAGTGATTTATGTCTCAAGTATGTTTGTGTGCGCATCTCAACTCCAAAACCCCGAACCCCATTCGCCCCAGTAAGGGGGCGGAGGGGTTAATTATTGTTTTCTCAAAAACCAGAAGGGGAAATTCCCTTTTCAACAGGAATACATGCAAAAGATATCTTAATAGCCCACAACTTGAACAATTATAGTTAATATAGCAACGACTTTTCCAAAAATATTGCAAAATAGTCACTCTTCTTTCTTGGCTTTTGAAAAGGCCATAATAATAGTAATTGAATTGGCCCAAGCTTCTATTCCTACGCATCCTTTTTTGCTCTTCCTCCTATTTATTGGGTCAATATCCGCTTTCTATTTTTCTTTGAAAAAACAATAAAAAATTGTTTTCGCATATTAAAACTGATCTAAATGTGTCTTTTGTAAGGGTTATTGATTGAAAATTGTCCAAAATTTGTCTATTACTTGACCATGTGTGCTTTTTTTGCCCCCATCCGGAAGGATGTGTTCTCCTCAGCCAAACACAAGACCAACAACAATGCCAATTGTTCTGCAGCTTGTTTTCAGCAGTTGAGAAGAGACGGTTGGAAAGGGTTAATCCTTTGCAAATTTGCAATAAAAGATTTTTGGAATTGTCCAACATATTTCCAATCCTTTGCTCAAACAAATGGTCCAGGCACATTTGTCAGATGGGATATTTGGTAAAATAGGAAAAATTCTTTTCTACAGTTTTCCATATTTAACTATAAGAGTGGTGGGTTAAACTATGCAATTAGCTATTAGTTTACAGTTAACTATGCGATTAATTATTAATTTACAGTTAACTAAATACCTTCTAAATTTTATCAACTTGTAAAAAGAAAAATGCAAAGAAATCGAAATCACAAAAAATTTGCAACAGAAGATTAAATTTTTAGATAGATTTATGTTTTGTTCACAATAAATATTGTAAAAAAATTTAGACATTGGGTCCTAGTTAGTAATACATCCCGATAAGTTTTTCCAAGCTTTTTAATAAAATGATTTCAACCAATTTTAAGTAATTCTTATGCACTAAAAACAATAAAAAGGTTGCTTTTCGTTTTTATTTTTTTATATTGAAGAATAGGGGTTTTTAATAATCTAAAACATAAAATGTTTGTTTTGACCCAACGGTAAACACCTCAAGTAGGGTGTGTTTAGATTAATATATTCAATTTAATTAACTGTAAATTTAGTAAGTAGTTTTTATCACTAGTGACAGAAATTGCTTTTTTTGGTTGGCCAAAATCACTACATTCCTGATAAATGAGACATTATGGCGGTTTTTTCTTACAGCTAACTATTTATGAACTAAAAGAAAATTTTTCCAAAAAATTGTGCAAATGTCCATATATATTGAAACAATAAAAAAACAACCAAATTCTGCATGTTGTTCCTACTAATCAATTGCGCAATGGGCATTGTTACGCCTTCCCACCACAAAACTCCTTCAGCCAAGAACCTCTTCACATATATGTATTTGGCCAGAATTGGACTCATTATTTTGGGGCTCTTAAACATAAGCCAGATGTCTTGTTCTACTATTTTTTATAGGAAGCAAAAAGAAAAAGAATAGTGTAAAAAATATGACAAATCCTTGTAGTAAATGACATATTTATGGCCTTTGGCTTCTTGTTTAGTGTAAATGCTCGTAAAAAGGTGTGCAAATTGGAATTACTGTCTGGTTTAATTAGCGTGACACACATTTTTTTTTAAAGAAAAAAAAATGAGGCAAAATTAATTGGCAAAGGTTAAGCACACAGTCGAATGTAAATTTTCTTAACTGTAAATTTATTCAACTATAATTTTAGTTAACTATAACTTTATATTTAACTGTAAAATTTAGTCAACTGTTTTATTACAAAAAAGCACATTAATGAGCAAGTTTAATTACCCTCAAGAGATATGGGTGTGTGTTCCCGCCTATTACGGGAATCCATTTCTCCAAGCATAAACAAAATAACCATTCTCACCAATCCCAAAAGAGCAGATGTGACACCAGCGAAATTTACATAAGTCATCTCCCTAATATTATCTGGACTCAGATGAATTTGATTTCGATAAGTCTGTCTGTTTTCAACCCGACATTGCTACCTTTTTCATCCATCAATCATTCTTAGCTTGTGGGTAAAAATGCAAAAGAGTTTTCAAATTTAAATTTTTTGTTTACATCTTTTGACAACAACAACAAAAAAATACTCACCGGCTGAGAATACTAAAAAAATATTTCGTGGCTGGTACTTCATACAAATTTTTAATATTTGTTAGTAAAGTTTTTTATTCTGAGGTCCTCCAGCAATCATCATGTCTTCAGCAATCGGAATTTGAATAAATGAATTGAAAAAATTGCTTGGTCACCGAGATATGATTGAAAATAAGTCTGTTGTTATCTCATAATGTCAGAATTCCAACTTTTGGTCATATCTAGATGACCCATGAAATTTCTAAAAATTTTTCTCCACATTCAAATTCTTGAGGATTTTTTTATACTAGGCTGCCTAAAAGAATTGCATACCGGCGCTTATTTTGCAATAACTTTTGCTTTCGCTTAAAAATTCTGGCTCTCTTCTCTGTCTTTGCTGTCGTCTTCTGGCTTTGGGCTTTGGTAATCTTCTCATTTATTCTGATTTTCAGCTTTGGGTCAAACAATCGATTAGATGAATTAGAAGAAAGTCTAAGGAAAAGCACTGAGCCACAAAAGCTGTCCCATTAAACGGGTAATATCTCTATATACACCTGCACAAAAGAAAAATTCACAAACTAGGTTGAGTACCCTTAATCACTCCTATAAACCACGAGGATAGGCATCGGCAGCGAATGATTGAGAGAGAAAGTCTAAGGAGCAACCACAAAAGGACTCTTTAAGGATGTCAAAGAAAAAGGACAAAAAATTTTTGGTCATTAAAGTGCTTCTCCTGGTGCTCTTCAGTGAAAAGGCGGCAAAAACTCTTTCTATTCCTTCCTTTTTTTCCAACAAGATATGAATAGAAAGAAAGGAAGTGGAGTGCATTATGAGTATTTTGCGCATTTACATAACAATGCTAATATCTATTGGATGAAACAAAAGCACTACTAATGAATGAATGTTTTTTGGCTGGCTTGCTCTCAGTCCTTGCCATACATGAAAGGCGGCAGACTGAGATGCCAAAAAAAAACCAAGTCCAGAGATATGTTCACACACACACACACACTACAACAAAGTGCTACATTTTTAGGGAGCCTAATGCAGCTAATTAGTAAATGAGAAAAGAGTTTTGCAAATGATTTACTGGCTTTAACGCCTTGAATATTGTAGTGCTTGATGCAAAGAATAAGTGTTGGGAAAGAGAGAGAAAAAATATTTCCATGGAGTTTTGATTGTTTTAAAGGAGAAAAAAGTTTAAATAGACAATAAGAGCAAAGGATTTATTTCTATAGCTGCCAAAAATATGTGTCATTATAGCATTGAATGTGCTACAATTGCCTTAGGAAAAACAGAAGCACTTTATTTAAGAGCATACTTGTTGAAGGCACATAGGACAGTCGGTTATGGTTTTCCCCTCAATTTTTCATCTTTTTGAACAAAAGTACCTAGTTTTGAATTCCACCTTCAGTTTTTACAACCCCAGCCCTCTTTTCCAATTAACCTTAACTGGTTTTGTCGTCTTTATAATCATATGTTGGTGTGTGGGTGCTGCTGTAGCAACCAAGTCAACACTCGCCCACTTGAATTATAGGTTAGTTGGCTGTGATTGACCACACCATTTAACAACAGCTCCATTTCCACAGTGCCTTCTTTTAGATGAATAATAGAGTAGTGATATTATTGTTGCTGCTGCAGCAGCAGTTATTAATAAGTGAGTGCTTATTGCCAGGAAGTGGGAAGGTGCAACAGGTGTTGCTGGACCTGCTGCCCTCTCACAATACATTTAGAAATGGGGCATTTTAATTTGTAAGCAATAAAAATAAGTAGCTTCAAGATACAGTCAAGGCTCGCTACACTAACATCATTTTTGGCGCATATTTGGTCAGCCTTTTTTTTTAGAAAAAAATCAAAGAAGATAAACCTCCGGTACACCCCCACTATAGTGCATACGGACATAGGACAGTTGGCCATGTTTTTTTTTTATTTTTGATAAGTTTGTATAAAATTACCTAGTTTTGAAAAAAAATTTAGTTTTGAGACCATCCGGTAGGCGAAATGTTCTCAGAAATTGGAGTCTGAAAAGCAGAATTGAAAAAAGGAGTTTAAAGAGGGTGAAATGGGCGTCAAAAGGGGGTGAAAGGGGCGTTAAAAGAGGTCCAAAAGGGTTGAAAAGGGGGAGGTGTCAAGAGGGGTTCGAAAGGGTCTAAAGGTATTAATATGGGCCAAGACCCAGACCAAACGCGAAGCGTTTCTTAGCTACTGTGCTCTCTTCACAGTCGTCATAAAACCTCGTCCCTAATTTTATTAAATAAAATAAAAAAAGTTTTATAAAAGTATATAGTCTAGCTTGAATTGGAAAACATTCATGACAGGATGTAAATGAGTCGTATAGAGAGGGAAAGAAGGATTATCTCTGAATAATTAAATTTTTTCTACTTCTTTTTTGGTGTTTATCCTAGCTTGTTCAAAAGTTTAGTAAAAGTTTGCTACTACTGTACTAAAGCCCCTTCTCCCTCCCAATTATAACATCATCAAAGGGGCCACTTTCTGTAGAAGGACCACTCAAGAAAAAAAGAAGAGTTGAACATAATTTTGCTTACTGGAGTCACCTAGAAAAATTTTTCTACTAGCAGATCTAGGAGGTCACTAGGAGGCCAATCTCCAAGGAGAGAGGGGTTGTTTGAAAAGTGCAAGGCTATTGCCTTCTATTAGAATAAATGTGCTAGTTTTACACACAATCTTCTATTTTCTGACTATCAACCCAAAAGAGTATCTTATTTTATTTACAGAACACTGTTTCTAGTCAACAAAATGATCATTTTGGCGTAATTGAGGTGGGATCAGGTTAAAAATATACATCAAGAGTGCTTTATAATGCCCATATTCCTACAAATATTTACATACCAATTTTTTTATTATTATGTTCATATGCACTTCCACTAGCACCACTTCTGGCTTCCTTGCTCTCTCCGCCCCACCTTTTGTTGAAGTGATGGCCGGGGAATCCACTCGCCAGATCTCAAATCAAATACACTTGTGTAGTGGAATAATGCCTGACGAGTGGGCCGAGCTGAAAGCAAATATTAATAATGGTGATATATAACACAAACACCCTTTATATGTGTAAGGGTTATGGCCCCACACTTCAAACTCGCTCTTTATTAGGGAAAAAAGCAAAAAAAAATAATAAATTACAGCAAAATTAAGCCGATTATTTTTAGTGAAAGAAGGCTACAGCGATATTATTCGGGAATTGGCAAGAGACCTGTATGTGGAACTTGAAAGCATTGTGGAAAAGGTGGAATATGACACTACAGGTAAAACTTTTTTAGATCAAATGGATGCAGAGGAAAATAGACGTTGTGCTCAAAAAGAAGGGGAAACCATTGTGGTATCG
>BBSZ01013372.1:0-13088 GCA_000981365.1 Subanguina moxae
TTTTTCGTCCAAATTCATCCATCCGGTGGTTAATTTCTTTCAATTATGCTATGTGTGGCGGAAAATGGTTTTTTGATCTTTCCCAATATGTTAAGCAAGGAAAAAAATGTGCTTTTTAAATAATCAACGCAATTAATGAACGAGGGTTAAATGTGGTCATTTGACAAAACAAATCCATCCATCAATTTTACGACTCCGGTGTCAGCCGGTGCGGCACGGGAACCGGATCAGTGCCTACAAAATACCCGAATACCCCTTAAAATCATATACCTCTAAATATTTTTTTAAGACTAACATATATCAAGTATCTGGCTCTCACATACCAATGACAAATATAAAATGGGCACACTAAGTTTATGTCCACATAATATATATCTGATGCAAAAAAATAATTTTCAATGGCAGATCCCCCTTTCAAGTAACTTGCAAACCATGAAATGAAACATTAATTACATTTCTGTTGACGGTATACCAAAATCGCACGCTGAAAACCACTTATGTTTCCTTCTCACACTCACCTCAAATTCCTCTACAAAGAAGCTTGAGTTTTTATTGTTATTTTATTTACAGTAAACTCTCGATATAACGGCCCCCCGATATAACGGCCCCTTTTGATATTTTTGTCAAGATAAACTCGATATAACGGCCCCCTAAGCCTGGTCCCGAGGGGGGCCGTTATATCGAGAGTTTACTGTATTATTTCTTATTTTAATTAATACTATTATATGATATTTGGAACTGTGCTACAACTAGAAGATTTCAGATTTTCCACCTCAACAGTTAGTTACCAACTACCGTAATATAAAAATCAAAAATTGGTGTTTTTATTTACTGCTTTTAAATGATCATTCAATTTGCACAGTTATGTTTATAAATTTATTTTTGCATCAAATAAAATTATTAAATTTATTGATAACAAAAATATTAAACACAACCAAACCACGTTTGACATAATTTAGCACAGAAACAATTTAATAACTGTCTAGAGATTTAAATGTTACCAAGACATATTAATCCCTCTTTTTTCACATCAAAATTAATTTTTACGTACAGTTAAGCTCAAACTTACAGTTACGCCTATCCATTCCGTTACACCTAAACGTACGTAGGCTCACCCATGCAGATACAAAACCCATACAAAAAGGCATATCCATACAGATAGGGCCAAACAAACACTAACACAAGTCAAAAAAAAAAATACACAAGCCGAAGCCTACCGAGGGGGCTATACTTTATAACTATACTTTATGATAAATGTCTGGCGGCCGCAAATTACCTGCTAAACATTTTTCATTCCCAGGAAATCATCCTAGCGTTACTCCATAAACCCAGAATGGAACTTTCAACAAAAATGCATTTTTGTTTATGGCTTAAGCCTAAGGTCTAAACTGACATCGGATCAGATCCTAAGCTCAGACTCTAGGCTCGGATTCTAAGCTCTGCTTAAAAAAAAAACACTTAGGCATACTCGAACCTAAGCCTACCGAGTTCATAGGGAGTATTTCAGCGACGGTGATCTTCAAAACAACCGCGTAATTAAGAACAAAGTTTAGCCTTTCACTAACCCATAAAGCCAAGATCCTACTTCTACACGAAAGAAACAAAACTGTACTAAAGAGAAGCTGTGCTCTTTTTATAATATTGGATGATTTCAGGCTAAAAAGCCTAGAATATAGGCTACATTTTGGTATATAACATGCCCAGAAGACACCAGCAGAACATAGCCCAAAAACACAATGCCAAAAACACGATTTTGAATTAGGGGGTGTGGTTCTATTAGAGAGAATACGGTATTTTGGACCAAAATACCAAAACCTAAATTTTTGGTTTTGGTATTTCTCATAGGGTGATTCACCAAAAAAAGTAGCATGTTCAGTGGGCAGGTTGTTAATCTACTAGAGTCTACATTTATAGCACAGCTTGTCACATTCATGAGAAAAGAAAGGAGGTTAAGCATTTTGTATGTCTTTTCAGTCTTTCTTTAAAGAAAGGAGAATACACGATTAACTCACTTTTCTTTTGGGTTGATCCTTAAATAAGGTTGCCTGATTCTCCATAATAACACCACTTCCTTCTCCACAACACGTTTTAGCGGCCTATGAAGGATGTAAGAGCAATCTAAAGCCCTTAAAAGACCAAAGTCACGGTTCTAAAGCAAACCATGAAGTCAATTGCTGTCGCTCTTACTGCAAACATGGTGTTCTCCTGTGTTGTTGTCTTGCTCTGCGGCTGGTTTGACTTTTTAGCTGTATCTCTTGCAACTAATATAGTGTCATTTCGTTCAGGCAGCTGCCCAGATACTTGCACCAAATGCAGCAGGCACAATCCCTCCTCAAGTCCGAAATGCGGCAATTTAGCGAGTTGGAGTCCCAAGTTTGGGCTCTCATTCGAAGAGACAGGAGTCACAAGCCCAACCAACGAGTGCTCTCTCGTCGTCAGCTTAGTCGACCGAGTAGTGATCAAGCTAGTGACTTATTTCAATGCGACAACCAATGCTCATGGAACTCTGACCAGTGTCCGGAAGGGGACTCAGGTGCACCAGGTAACTCATAAACTATCACTTTTTACCTTTTCAAGCTCATTTGTTGAGGAGAACCTGGTCAAAACGGAGTTCCCGGCTCTCCGGGTCCTCGAGGACTGCCGGGTGTCCCAGGCGTGCTTCCTCGAGAACTTCAATCGCGTAAGTTTTCTGTGTGCAGAGTCTGTCCAATGGGCGCTAAAGGGAGCAGAGGAGGAGCGGGGAAGTCGGGAGCTCAGGTAGGAAGCAAGACTTTGGCTGTATTTATCTTTTGTACTAGCTTTTGATATTAGGGACTTTCTGGAATTAAAGGCTTGAAAGGAGAAAAAGGAAAGGTTGGTGCAATGGGCGAGCCAGGAGAGCTTGGTAGCCAAGGTGTAAAGGGACTTGATGGTGCTCCAGGTGGAACATTTCCAACCATTTGATATGATTTCACTTCTTTTATATAGGACTGCAAGGTATCCAAGGCTTAGAAGCAGTGATAGGCGAAAAAGGCGGGCAGGGTGAAGTTGGTCGACCTGGAGCTCAAGGTAAATTACATTTACGGGAAGGAGGGACAGGGGAGGCCAACCCTAGTATATAGGCCGGGTCTCAGCTAAGCTACACTGGCCTAGCCTAAGACTTAGTTGTATGCCTAGATATAGTTTTCGGGGTCTAAAAAAACTACAAGGTTGTCTACCTTGGTCCCTTGTCTTGTCCCTGAGGATATTGCTGATAGATGGCGCCGGAAGATTGAACTGCTTTCCAAGACAAAATTTTAAAGAATAGTCGGCTAAAGTATGGAACCGGCACCCCAGTCAACTCTAGAACAGCAGCCAGTCTGTTCTAGAGTCGACTGGGCTGGCTATTTTTTTCAATAGGCAAAAAGATCTCAGGAATCGGAATCTGAAAGCAGAATTCAAGTTCTGTTCTGGAGTTGACTGGGATGCCTGTTCCAGAGTTGCTTCGAATAGCGATCTATGAAAATCCAACTGGCGGTTCTAATGCTGTCCTAAGTGGGAGGAGAGTCGACTAAATTCTTAAAACTCTTAATTTGCATTTTAGGTGAGCGTGGAGAGCGAGGAAAACCCGGAAATCCAGGCATGAGAGGAATAAATGGTGTGGAAGGAGCGAAGGGAGATCTAGGACAGAAGGGAGAACCAGGCTTACCCGGTTATTTTTCAAGATTCATGCAACTATTGTCAACAATGTCTTGCAGGCAAAGCTGGAGACGGTGGAAGGAGAGGCTTGCCAGGACGGGATGCTGGCTACTGCTCTTGTCCACCACGTACATCTGACTCCAGCTAATTTTTTGTTTTGACGTTCATTGAAGAATTCGATGGGGGAGGGACCCTTTTCAGAACTCAATTTCCACCTCACAGTGGGGTGTGGGCCTCTCAGCAAGTTAGTATGAGTTTGTGGGAATTTTATCATATATTGGGCAAAGATGGAGATGGTGGAAGGAGAAGTTGGTGGAGAAGAAGCTATGGTTTGGTTTCTAGCAGGCGTCTTAACCAAAATTTACAAAAGTCGGGCACATGTACTCAGAAAATCTGGCACTATTGGGTTTTCGTAAATATGGGCTGGAATTGGGTTGCAGAAAATCAACTAGTTTACCTACTTCCAAATGATTTGGACACAGGTGATTTAGAAGACTAAGAAAACCAGCCTAAAGTGTACCTTAAAACCCCCAAAAGATGGAATTTGAACATAGTTTTGTTAGCTGGGGCCTACCGCATAAAAAAACTCCGGCATGCATGCTTTTTTCGTGCATACAGAGTGTCTTTTGATTTGTGTCTAAGGTATGTTAGAGATGCGCGCACTCACTTACTTTGGACATGATTCCGAAAAAGATTCTTGATCAAAGATTCATCCAGTTTGCTAGCTCCATTTTTGCCTAGCCACATTTTTTTAAATTGCCTAGCTCCATTTTTGATCAAGAATATTTCTCGGAATCATGTCTAAGGTAAGTGAGTGCGCGCATCTCTAACTCTTAAGCACTCTCTTATCTTAGACATACTTCCGAGAGAGATTCGGCTTGAGAGTTAGAAATGCGCGCACTCACTTATCTTAGACATGATTCCGAGAAAGATTCGGCTTGAGAGTTAGAGATGCGTGCACTCACTTATCTTAGACATGATTCCCAGAAAGATTCTTGATCAAAAATGCATCTAGAGACTCACTTTTTGCCTAGCTCCATTGAGCCATGAATCCATTGAAATATGGTTGAG
Source organism: Subanguina moxae (assembly GCA_000981365.1). Taxonomy (NCBI): domain Eukaryota; kingdom Metazoa; phylum Nematoda; class Chromadorea; order Rhabditida; family Anguinidae; genus Subanguina; species Subanguina moxae. Next base: position 4,729 of record BBSZ01013372.1, read on the forward strand.
TACGCGTATGTTTGTTGTTTATTTGACACTTCGTAAGACTAAAATCCCTGTACAGCTAATTGCATTGACATGCAAAGTTCAATCGACCAAAGAGTAACAATAAGTCATCACTTCAAGCCCTTTAAAAGATTGCAGCGGACTTCTTCGACGGTAACGCCTTCATAGTAAACGACCAGAATCTTCTGTCTTGAAATTTTCCCCTGAAAACACCAACTTTGTTTTCGAAAATACAAAGAGCTCAAAGACCTTTATATGATCGACTTTATCCGTTCCCAAGCATTCACGCACATAGCGCAGCAGCTCCATGTTTGCTTGAGAATTGATTGGAGGAGCAGCGACATCGACAAGAATTTCTTCTTCTCCTACACCTAAAGCTTGAAATTATGAGCAATTAATTGACAGAGGAAATGTAACGAGAACAACCCGAAATGGCAGATATCATGGCTTTATGTGTCAACCACACGCGAAGAAGAACGTGCTTTTTGCTGTTCATCGAAATCGCTTTTTGCACCTGAATTTACGAGTAAACGCTAGCATTATTGCCTTTAAAAAAGAGAAAACTCATAATGTAACGAACACCCTTTTTCAAAAAGGGTGGTCGTTATATCGAGCGTCGACTGTAGTAAAAGAACTGTACACAAACTTTATCTGCTGAAGTTTTCTTGCCTTGAACACCCTCTGTCGATATTTTCAACTTATTCTTGCTCATCATGATAGCACCTAAGAAGATTCAATAGCAGTTTGCACTTTAACATATCGTATACCTAGAAAAGTAAAAAATTAAGGCACTTATGCACTTGGGGGGCATTTTATATTGATTTATTTGTGTAGTGTTTAAACGTCTTCTAAGTAATGTTTATACAGTTGAACCTCGGTTATAACTAAACCTTGGAATTAGGGTAGACTAGCCTAGGTTAGTCGAGACCCAATACCCTGTTTCTCCTAGACTTAGGGTGGACTAGCCTAGGTTAGCCGAGACTTAGCCTATACAAAAAAAAGAATAAACGACGCCCCCAATAACTTAAACTTCCACTAACGTAACTCTGCAGCCAGTTGGATTTACGTTATTGAGAGTTTCGACTGTAGAAGCAATTGAAACACCAAGGGTGCGGGTAAAAAGAGGTAATGGATGAATTACCATTATGGAAGCTTTCATAGGCTATAGGCTCTAAATGTGAGGCTGAAGGTCAGTCTAAGTGCGCCTACCCTGTTTACAGTATGCGGAAAAAACCACAGCCTCACATTCCCTTGCAAAATTGAATTGGACGCCTGCTGCTCTTTTTACCTAACTGCAGTTAAAGACATGAAAGTATCTCGACCAACGACATAAAAAATAAACTCAACCCAACACTTATACACCATGTGAGTTTAGTGTAAGCCTCACTGTGAGTTTAGGGTGCTAATGTGAGTTCTGAAAATACTGGGGAGAACTAAACATGTCTTTTTGTATGTTTGTTAGAATATCTACTACACAAAAAAATAAAAGCATTTGTTGTTAATAGCTGAACAAATAGACACGAAAGGAACACAATTTTTGGTGTGCGTTTTGATGTTGCTTTATACATCTCATGTAACAAAAGAAATTAGGAAACAACAACAATATCTAGTCAGGAATATATCTATCCGTATAAATACAGCGCTTTCCCGCAAAAATTTCTAACATTTTCTGCGCTACAGTCTCTTTGTTACACGACGATGTCACTACTGCCCCTTTCGTTTTTATCATTGCTGTCTGTTGCTTTTTTCCCTGAATGCGTACTATCCACTCATTATTGCATATGTAAGTTTTCTTTTTGATATACAGGCTGGCCTTTTTTCTAGAAAGTTTATTTTGGCTATAACTTTTTGAATTTGTTGTATCAGGTGAGGCAAAAGTTTGTACGAAAATTTAAACCTTATTTTTAATGATGAAATGTACTCTTTCTTATGAAGTGTTTGGTACCATTGAATAGCCTTTTTCTCTTCTTTTATTTCAGATTTCATACCTTTCATCAGGATGGAGATCCATCGCATCGCGCGGTCGCAACTCAGCAATGGATTCAACAGAACTTTCCGGACTTGATCAGTGTCGACACTCATTGGACTCGGGACGATGGAGAGTGGCCACCGAATTTCGCTGAAGGAAGCGTGATGGACTACTTTGTTTGGCCGGAACTGGAGAAGAGAGCGTGCTCAGAGCCTCACCCAACCATGGCTGATCTCAAAGAGTGGTTGCAACGAGAATGGCGACGTCTTCCACTGGATATGATAAAGAAAGCAATTGATAATTTCCCAAAACGTCTTCATTGTTGTGTTGCGGTCGCAGGTGGCCATTTTGATCATTTGTTGAAATCAAGTTATGCACCCTTTAAAAGCTTTTTGTCTGATCTTTGAAATGGCCACCTTCGGCCGCACAACTCAGCAATGGATTTAACAGAACTCTCCCGACTCGATCAGTGTCGAAACTCATTGGACTCGGGACTATGGAGAGTGGCCACCGAATTTCGCTGAAGGAAACGTGATGGACTACTTTGTTTGGCCGGAACTGGAGAAGAGAACGTGCTCAAAGCCTCACCGAACCATCGCTGATCTCAAAGAGTTGTCGTTATAATGAGAGTGATGCTGTTACTATAACAAAACTTTTTACTATTGATGCAAAGTTTGTGAAAGTCGCTAAACTAGCGCTTGATATAGCCACCTGTTAGTGATTTTTTTGTAAATGACTCTCTCTATAACGACTTTCGATGTAACGACACAAGTAAGGACACGATTATATCTTTTTAAATCTTAAATGTCTGATTCTAACATTTACCATAGATATTTATTTTTTCCAGCAGCGCCATTAGACAACCAAAGATGTGCAGCCCACCAAAAATACTTTGCGAGCATCCATTCCTGCTGCAGTCAAACTTCTATGGGCGACAAGAGGGAACAGGAATTAGAGAATATTCCTGATGAGATTGAATCCAGTTCTCCTCATTCTAAGGGTATCCTTTCTTTTTGACACAAACAGCAAGAAAATAGTTGGTGACCCCTTAGACTTTGAATGAGTTGAGATTGGCATAGCTATGAGCTCATTTGGCACACTTTACCAGGCGTCGACGATCCACTTCAAGTAGAAGGCCATCGAAGCAGCTTTCGGGTTGTCTCCGTTAGTCAGTTGCTTGTCTGTCTGCATCATCCAGTCATCGTAGAGCTGTCGGACCTCTGCCTTGAACGGAGCATTCCAGCACCTATTTTTCAACGTTCTATTTTTTTTTGGCACACAAATTTTTCGGTACTACTGTATTATGACTACCCCCCCCCCCCAAAAAAAAAAAAGTGCTTATAGTTACACAGTGCTGTGTAACTCCAAGCCTCATCGCCTCCGTAAGGGGACGAATTGAGTCGATTGCCTTTAGCCCATAGATTGGTACCAAATCTTCATTGTAGGTGTACCACCTCCTCTCGGCCAAGATCAATCTAATCCACTTAGAGATTTACCAATACGAAATCTTAATGTGGCTGCTGTGGATCGCATGTGTATGGGCTTGTTCTGCAGTGGTAGGTGTCATTTGACTACTAAATGGAGGCAGTAGATTGTCTGTTTTGCAGACAGAATTCTAGTGGATACAGCTCACCCGGTGCCTTGTCCACCAGGCCGAACACTCACACCCGCCTGCAACAATCAGTGCTGTGGCCCTACTCCATTGCTGGCTTCTACAGGTAGAGTTGATGCTGGTATTCTCGATAATTATCGATGATCCAAATTAGGCAAATAAATTTGAATCACTAAAACGACGATCATTCAAATTAGCAGTGATTCAAATTACAACCAAAAAATGGTTCGTAATTTGAATCGCATGCAATTTGAATCATTAAAAATGCGCGAAATTGCTTTTTAATTTGAATCAATGATTCAAATTGCCAGCACTGCTTGCTAGCCGATCCCTTTCTGATCCCTAATACTGGACGGACAGGTCTTGGCACGACAATTCGTGTTAAGACCAAAACTATTCAAAATAATACAACCACAACAGTTTGGTGCATGGACAAATAGTTAAACTTGCGAACATTCCTTTCCGCCGTGAACTGCCTCTTTAACGTCCCTATTGCCGTTTACAACTAAGCATACCCTGTTTCCATTATTTGCAGGCTTCGCAGGAGTCGCAGCAGACTTGGACACCAGCTGTCAAGACAAATCTTTACCAGGAAAACAGTCAGAGTGTTCTAGCAGAAAAGGGTTGTGCGAGCAACCCCTCTATCGCGACCTAATGACTGTGCAATGCCGCAAGACTTGTGGTCGATGTGGCTCGAGGGACAGTCTCTCTGGAGCTGTTTTACAGAATGCTAATGTCTTGGCCACTGAAAGCATCAGCACTCCAGGTGTTCACGCTTCAGCTTTGCTTTGAAATTGCTAAATCTATATAGGTTGTATTGATCATATTGGCCTAAATGGCAGAAGTGAATGTGCTCAAAATAAGGTACACTTATTTCATTATAGTGGCATCCCAGTACATTTACTTTTTGATGCTACTCGGTTATAACCCCTCCGCCCAAATCGATTTTTCCCAAAGTGCTTAAAAACCATGCATTTATTTCTCGAGAGTATTGCTTGGATTCATCTCGCAGGTAAGTCTGCGTGCGCATCTCTAATTCTCAAGCCCCCTTCGTCCCCTTACGCGGGATTAGAGAGCTTCTTTATGCGGTAGGTCCTTGTAGGAGAAGCTATGCTTAAAATCTTCTTTGTTCCTACAGAGTGGTCCCTTACTTGCCCCTTCCCCTTCCAATACAGCCATCAACTCCTTTAAAAGTTTTTGGGAGGGGTGTTTGAACGAGTAGCTATTATTGGGGAAGGGGGAGGTTGTGTAACCGAGTAGCCCCAACTTTTTAACAATTAAGGACAAATGTACTCTTCGACTATATGCGCGTTTTATGGCTGAAGAATGTTGTCTGACTTGTCGTGGTTTCAACCCACCAGGACCTCTAGGTAGTGCTCCTTCACTAATAAGACCTCCAGGACTAAGATTGTCCACAGAGCCATTAACCAATAGAAGTGCTCAAACGAGAAGAACTGGCTTTGGTGGATTGCCACTTATATTAAATTAATCTGTAAAACAGTTGGCTCAATGGCTCAATAAATGTTAACTTGAAGATTGACAATGTAATAAATGTGTTTTGACAGTTTGTTTCTCCACTGGATTATAACCCAATACCCTCTCCCCTTAGATAAGGCTTAGGCTTAGAAAAGGCTTGAGTGCGACAAATCTCACATCACCCAGAAGGGTACATGTGTAGCACCATATTTGTGGTCCCATCCATGGAGTTGAGTTCGTAGTTTTATTCTCCCCATGCTGTTGAGTTGCCGTACTTTTAATTTATATTAACCATAAAACCTGACCCTTAGTGTTGACTCGGAAAGCGCCGATAGAAAACGTCTTTTGTGTGTGTTATATGCCGTCTCGTATAACATCTCATATAACAAACTGTGTTATATGCGTTATAAGTAGCATGCATGGCTCAGTTGTTTTGGCTACCCACTTTTTCGTTACAACAGTGTGGCGCAGCAAACACATTAGTCCTTTCCCGTTGTGATGAATCCCGGTTATAATACAGTAGTAGCAGAAATTCTTTTGTACCTGACCGGCTCCGCGAAATTACACAACCAACTTATAAGGCGATTCAAATTCTTGCCTTCCACAATTTTGGCATTATTATATTCATTTAAATTTTCAAATATTTTTCCGCGTGTTTTATAAGTCTTTTGTCTATTCGCTGCAGCAGCATTCCTCCTTGTGTCCGCGTGAAATGTTTTGCTAAAAAGGTTTGATGAAAATTTTTGAGAGAACACCTGCCGAAATATGTGTAATTTTCATGACTTCTATAATCATGCCTCCTTTTTCAGAAATCAGCGAATGATGGTTAATTTGGAAGAAGGACCAAGCCCAAGCACCGGAAATTTGCCGTGGGTGGAGAAGTACAGACCGTCGACCTTGAACGAACTCGTATCGCATAAGGAAATTATTAAAACCAGTAAGTCTTACATGCATTTTTTGCAAGGGTATTTCCATATTTTTCTTTTTCTTTGGTTACACGTCTCATTGATGAGGATAGGCTGCCACATTTACTCTTCTATGGGCCGCCGGGAACAGGGAAGACGAGCACAATTTTGGCAGCTGCAAGGGCGATATACAAACCGAGTCAAATGAACGCTCTAGTTCTGGAGGTAAGATCATTTGTGTTGTTTCCAGCTAGTTGATTTGTCACCCTTTGAGTTTTTCAAATGAATTCTATTGTTACTGTCATTTCTGTGGTCGAATAATTGCTTGTGTTTAGTTGAACGCTTCTGACGATCGTGGTATTCAAGTAGTCAGGCAAAAAATTGTTGACTTTGCTTCAATGAAAACTTTGGGAATTGGGAATGGACCGTCGGACAAAAGAAAACCACCTATCAAGTTGATTATCCTGGATGAAGCGGATGCCATGACAAAAGATGCCCAAAATGCTCTTCGTCGAGTTATTGAGAAGTACACGGAGTCCACTCGCTTTTGTATTATCTGCAACTACCTTTCTAAGATCATTCCTGCGTTACAATCCAGATGTACAAGGTAAGTTCCATTAAAGATTTTTTTGCAAATATTCTTAAAACGACAGCGCAGGGTGGTTCTCGAAATAATGCTGTTTTTTTTTGATGGTAATAAATTCTTGCGTGTGTTGGATTTTTATGATCTGATTTTTATAGACCGACTGAGTCTGTGACATAATGGGGAAAAAGCGATAAAATAGTAGTTTTGCTACTACAGAAAATTTTTGATTTAAGACCCTTATGCGGCAGAAATACTTCAAATATGCACTTTCCCAGAAATACAACTACTCCTGCAGTGTAGAGCTGGGTTGAGTGATTTTTTTGATTAGATAATATAGTTTTCAAAAATAAAGTGAACTTTCTTGCATTTATCTGAAGAAGAGAAGTACCCAAAGAAAGTAAGAGTAATTGGTTTGATGTTTGAAAATACACGAGATTTAAGGATATGAAAACCTTACTTTCCCTTTCCCTTCGAAATAGGTGCCACTGCTTTAATAAACCCGTACTTAGGTTTCGATTCGCACCACTAAGCAAGGACCAGGTGCTGCCAAGACTTAACTATATTATTGAGCAAGAGAACATCAAAGCTACTGAATCGGGTAAGGAGGCTCTCTTCAAACTCTCGAATGGGGACATGCGTCGGGTAATAAACGTTCTACAGGTTAGTTATAGGTAGTCAGCCCTCGATACTACAAGCCCCTCGGCAGCTTTCCTATGCAGTCGCTGTACAGAAGGGATTGTTATATAAGGGCATATCACCTTGAATATTTGTTGACCAAATAAGACTATTTAAGAGGGCTTTTGAATCGAGAGTGTCGCTTTATTGAGGGTTGATTGTATCTATTTATAAGAAAAACTATTAAACGTCTTTTTAACTTTAGAGCACATCATTGGCTTTTAATGAAGTGAATGAGGACACAGTTTATCAATGCGTAGGACAAGCTCAACCGGCTGTAATCAAGAAAATTCTTCAGATTCTGCTGGATTCTAGATTCGAAACGGCATATGAAAGTAAGTTTTTGTTGCTTTACATTCTCCTACTTTGAAATTGTATCTGATCAATTTATTCTATTTCTACCACAAAAAATTCGAAACTTCTTCGGCGATCAGCAACTTTTCAATTTCAGAATTGAATGAACACTGCCAACAACATGGAATTGCTTTGGCTGATATTTTGGACGAATTACTTGAACTTATCACCGGAATAGACATGCCGCAGAATGTTGCCTCTCTTCTTATGGATAAGATCTCACAAATTGAGAGTCGTTTGGCAAGTGGATGTTCCGAGAAGATACAGCTGCTTGCGCTCATCTCTGCTTTTACTGACTCCAAGGAGCTTCTCTTCAAGAATTTTGAGTCTTAGACTCAATTTTTGCCCTGGTGTTGTTTTCGCAAATAAATGCATTTTTTTTTGTCAAGCCTTCGTAGAATTTATTTTATTGCTTTTGTATGTAATTACACTATCACTATATAGCTGTTGAAAACAAGTCGCCCGTGCTGGCCGTTTTTGCTCTAACCGTGTCATTGTTCTCGTTATTATTCTTGTTGATATAATAACGGTTTGGGATTGGCCGTCCATGGATATGTGCTTGATGAACATTGTAAGAGTGACCTATTTTCACTTCTCCCACATATCTACTTTGAGCCTGATCTTCCACGTTAAGTGGTCTGATTGGAGATGAGACTACCTGGAAATGGTTTTTTTATTATCTGATTTTCATTGACCTTCCCGAAGTGTTATTTATCTTTTTTTTTCATTTAGCAATGGCCCAGTGAAATATCAAAACTTGTGAAATCCAAAATTAGCAGGGCGCAA
>BBSZ01013373.1:0-39838 GCA_000981365.1 Subanguina moxae
CAAAGTGACCGCGTAACAAATGTACCTCGTAACAAATTTTCGCGTAAATTATGGTGTACAGCCAATTTTCGAGTGCTTAAATTTTTTTACTCGCGAGTCAAGAAAAGTGACTCCTGAATCGTTATTTTTTTAGCTGTGCGATGATCGAATCCAAATATTCTATAAGAAAATCTTCCGACTACTCTCCTTCAAAGGCATCGGCAGATAGACAGAAATCCAGGACTTATTCCTCGCTTTCTATTGGCTCCAATGCCAATTCCGCTATGAAAATGGATAATCGTTCTGCTATTGTTATTGAAGTGGGAAACCGCTTAACAAGGTTAAATTTTAGATGCATGAGGCCTGTTATATTTTATCTCAAAAAATTTAGAATTGGTTTTTCTGGAGAATTCACACCTCGCGAGATGTTTGCTACGGAATATGTTGATCCACTCGACCCTGTTCCTCAAGCTGTTTTCGATTCAAAATACTCTGAACAGGAGCAACATCTCATGCTTGTGAAATTTTTCCGCAATATAGTTTTCAGGTAAGCTGTCAACTAGTGATGTGCATTTGCCTTCGGGCGGGATTTCGGGACGGGATTTTTAGCCAAAAAAATTTCGGGATCGGGATTTTAGCAAAAAAAAATCGGGATCCCGTCGGGATCCCGAACAAATTTTCGGGATTGTTTTCAGATGAAAGTTTTGGCTAGTTTTGGGCTTTTGCATGAACAAACAGGCCCTTTGTGCTGCCACTCGACATTTTGATACATTTCTGGCACTTTGAACATTACGCTTCGGTAGCTGACAACTTCTCGAAAAGCCCAATGCACCAAATTACACTCATCTAAAAACTACTTGTTTAGTCGATACAAAGAAGAAATTCAACTGTCATATATGATAGCAAAACATATAAGCGAGGGGGTAAAAGCAATAAAAAATTTCGTAAACATGTAAAAATTTTGAAGAATTTAATCAAAACATTGTTAAAAAATAGCGCTTCGGGATCCCGACAAATTTCGGGATCGGGATCGGGATTTTAGTAATCGATCGGGCGGGATTTCGGGACGGGATTTTTGTCTGAAAATGCCTCGGGCGGGATCGGGATCCCGACGGGATCCCGTCCCGTGCACATCACTACTGTCAACCCATTCTGCATCAATCTTTTCGTAAATTAACAAGTGTGTTCCAGGAAGCTCCTAACAACAATTAATGGTCGTCGAGTTGTACTTGTAGAAAGCCTTTTGACGCCAACAAAGGTTAGAAATGCAATCGCCAAAGCGTTGTTCGAGTGTCCTTCTCTGGCTCCACATTCAATATTGTTTGCGCCTAGTCATTTACTCTGCTCTTATCCGTTCAATGCCAAAACTTGTTTCGTGGTTGGTAAGACGATTAAAAAGTGGTTTTTGGCTAAACTTTAACTGAATTTTCAACTTCAGACATTGCCACTAAGGAAACGGTTCTTTTTCCGGTAAATTTTTGTTTTCGACAAATTTATTGTCTAACAACCGATACAGTCGACGCTTACTTATTAACCTCTTTCGATTATTCGTCCTCTAGGCTCGGTCCGTAGGGCGGAAATCTTGTTAAGTGTTTTCTGTATTAAAGCAACATTTTTACAGATTGCTGATGGAGTCTTGATGTTAAACAGTTTTCAATCTACGCCGCTATGCACCTCCACTGTGGAAGAAAATCTCCAGAAACTCCTGCTCAAGCATGCTACAATTCGTTCAATAGACAAAGCTACTCGCAGGAAATTTGGCCCATCGGATTTTGAACAGCTCAGCAAGTACAAAATGGTTGAGGATATTGTTTTCCGTTTTTGCTTTGTGACCACTATGGAAAGAGGGCGAAAATTGCAAAGACATGGTGGAGATAAATTTTAATCTCGACATAAAATTTGTCAGCATATATCTTCGGAACAAACATGTATTTATTTTAGAAGGTGATGAATCCCAGGAAATTGATAGACCGCCGCCTGATGTTGAAATTCCATTCGATGTTGAAACTTTGATTCTACCTGGCTATGCTCGGTAATTATTTAAATATTATTTGGGGTTACTGACTTATGGTTTCTGATATCATATTTCGGTCATTACTGAACTTATACCAATGGTGGAAGTTTTAGTGGGTTATTTAAGTTCTGTATATTTAGAGAGGCTGCAGCTGAAGTGCTCTTTATGGATGGGAGTACAGACAACCGTTCTATAGCTCAAATAATTCTCGATGCTATTGTTCAGGTTTAATATTCATAAGGCTCTTTATTTCTTATTAAGATAATTTTAGATGCCAATTGATCTCCGTAAAGTGTTTCTAAGTAACCTATTGTTGGTTGGGGGAATATCGCGAATGCCTGGTAGACTGTATAGTGTGTTGTCTAATAATTGCAAAGAAATCCTCTGATTTTAGGTTTAATGAGTCGACTGAAGGAGGAACTCTTGAGGCTTGTGTCCACTGACTATAGGTAAAATTTTAATTAGTGAAATTCGTGCACTGTTGATTTTTAGAAGTAAGCTATCGGCTCTGCAGGACATCGCTTTTTACAGATTCGATAAAGACATTTGTGTGCAGTTGTTTTGTGCATGGCTTGGTGGTATGTGTAAAAATTTATTTTATTCACTTGCTGCTTGTGATGGGAGTATTTTCAGGCAGCATGTTTGGCACATTAGATGTGGTTGAAAGTCGGTCCTTAACGCTAGAAGAATGGAAGAATATGTCTCCGAAATCTGTTCCTGATTGGTATATTTTATATAATTGGTTGTTATAGAATTCCCTGTTCATGATTGCTTAGGACGGCCAAGATAGATGACTATTTTAAGACGCTTGACCCTAAAGCAAGGTAAAAAGTGTTCATGACTTCTTCAATTATTTGGCCCTGTTTTTGTCCTTTATTGTAAAGTTGAGAATATGAACAATAAAAGAAGCTTAAGTAAATTTTATGCGTCGTCATCCTTCCTAGCTTTTTCTGTTATGATCGTCTCTTCGATTTCCCCTGTCGACAATACTTTAGAATTTAAAGGATGGATCGTTTATGTCTTTGTTTATGTCTTCCCACACTTGCTTCGCACTTTTTGCTATTTTTAGACTTGGGACAAATTTGGCTTTCTATTTCTGCCACATTATAACTAGTTGAGTGGCTGTTATTTTTTTTTTGTTGTCCAAGCATAACTGAGCTTTCGCTTTGTCGTTTGGCTCCTCCGCCAACATTGTACTTGGAATTCTTGCTTTCGCAGCCGTAGAAGTTAGGTAATCTTGGGAAGTGGGTGTGTGAGCTGGTGCAATTAGATGAGAACACATTCGACAATAGCCGATCGGGGTTTTACCCCCCAAAATCGGCTCGGGCGGGTTGGGGCCCCGACGGGGCCCTGACCCGTTTCTGTTTCTACATAATTTGCTCCATTGATAGGAAAATTTGATTCCTTAATCAGCGGCTTAGATATCCCTTTTGGACCTATGGCTATCCACACAAGAACCTGCTTTTCAAACTTTGTTTTAGTGGAATACCTGACCTCTGAAGGTGTATTGTTGATGTCTGATGTGCAGAAGATGTTCTAGCCGCTGATGGTGGAATGGGACAACGTAAAATGAGATTCGTCATCGATGATCCACGAGAACTTTGAAAAGTTTCTGTAATCGACCACTAAAATCGACCACACAGAATTTTAGTGTTCGAAATTTGCTGTTTTGTGGTTGACGTGGAAGCGTTCAACAGCTTGGCGCTGCGAACTGTTGTCTTTGTAGTTGAAAAGACGCTTCAGAGTTGCCAAATTACGTGGTGTCATTACTGCATTTGATCCACCTGAACCCGGGTGTCGTACAGCTGTTGTTGTTTTGGGAACTCCTTGGGCCACAAAATGCTCAACAGTGCGCAATTTTCCTTACTCAATGTTGTCTGAGTGGAACTTGTGCACGTGTGTTCGCAGGGTGTCCTCGTTTGAAGGCATTTATCGGTAAAAAAGTTAATTTATAGCAAAGATCGGAAAAAATAGGAAGAAAGTTTCTTCATGAAACTAAAAGAAAAATGCTATAAAATGGCCTTTGAAATAATGGGCAGTCCGCCAAAAGTTTGCTGTAGACAAGGCATAGAAGTGAGTCCAGATTTTGCCTCACCATCTGTTATTTGTTTGATCTCTCTGCTACGATGGCTTTTGATGATGATAAGAGTAACGCTTCGTCTCCTCAAACAGCTCTTCTAAGCTCTCAATTTGGTGTGTGCCGCATTTGCTTGGAGGAAACTGACAACAGGAAATTGCTATCGCCATGCTCATGCAAAGGAACTGCAGCGTTCGTACATCAAGAGTGCCTTGACTATTGGATTAGGCAGAGTCGAAACAGGGTAATATAATTACTTTTAATAGATTTCCATTTTCCAATAATCATCTATCACCACTTTCTTCTGCTTTAGAGATGCGAAACTTGCAAAAGCAAATACGAATTGAAACGCAGTGGGCTTAAACCAATGTCTGAGTGGGCGCCACCCAGGCCGATCACGGAAAACTGGGAAGACTTGACTGATTTCTACTGTGCTGGTCTATGGGCTGTTCTCTGGATGAATGTTGGCTTTATTTGGATCAAGTGCGCTCAGCTTTACCTATCTTACTAAAGCCACGGCTACAATGGTCGCACTGGTCATAGAACTAAACGCTACAGCCGAGATCGATTACTGTAACCGAGGCCTAAATTCTTGTATTTTAGAGGAGGAATTGCATCATTCAACGACACATTGCTCTTGGCACTTCACTCCCGTCGTCTTGTTCTGCTCTGGTGGATCTCTTTCGCTGTCAATTCGGTGTATTACCTAGATGTATCCTGGAAAGTCTATAAGAAGTGGATAGTTGAAAACTCAGTTTTCGAATGGAAGAGTAGCGTGAGGGGAACAAGATGAAAACAAAAAAAATCCGTCTACAAGTGTAACCATCCATAAAAATTATTGGTGATTGTAACTTTATAATGAGAAGTAAAGTACGAATTAAGTCACTAGTAAAATAAGAAATGCGATAAAGGATTATCTCCGTAACCCTCCGTTGTGACTGAGCTGTATAAATTGAGGGCTTTCTATGGCTTCTGGACCCTAAATCTGAAAATGGTTTGCAAAAAATAGTGCATAGGCGTTTTGCAAATTTTTGCATTTCCAAATTTTGTAAATTTAGGTCTTTGACGAAAGTATTTAAAAATCTAGTGTTAATTAATACTAGAGTCTAGTAACTAGACTACAAAATTTTGATCACCCAAATGGGCATCGGCCTAAAAATTTTGGCACCGCGCACCGCATCGCGTACCGTATCGCGCACCGCATCGAGCACTGGCTAAAAAATCGCGGCGCCGACACCGGCACCGGTGCCGTTACAGCACTGCAACTGTGCATGGTCAATTGTTGTTATTTTTCTGAAATTGCAATTTAAAAGAGGCCACGCGCTCGTCCCTCACTGAGAAACGTACCTTTTTTCTAAGGAAAGTTTTTCTTTATTATCGCACTACGAGTCTATCCTAATAAAACCGTCGGTCGCACCTGAACAAAAAACAAAACTCCACTGACGTATAAATTAGAAATAAAAGCAAAGCAATAGCCTCAGGGGAGAGAAAGGAACGACCTGAGTGAATCACCTCTTAAAATTGGTTCATCCTTTGGCTTTGTCAACCAACTACTCCAAAAAATCTCTGTCTAAGGCCTTAATAAAAGAAATAGCGAGGGCACTTGAAAAGGCAGAAATCAGGCTGTACAAGAGAAAGACTCAAATGCATTGGAGTGAATCCGTGGAGATTAACCAATGATTTCATCAAACACAACGACCCAAATCTCTTCTACAAAAGAAAGGTTGTGTCATTCATAAGGTATTGCCACTGGCCTTGGAAGACCGGTTTCATTTCCCTTATGGAATTCGTCATTAGCCAGCGGAATAAATTGTCTCCACCTGCTGGAATCAGGTGTGCTGCTTTCTCCCTCACCTATAAATAGGTGTGTTTTTTCCAAGCTAAACGTATTGTCACTTTCTTAAGCCAATAAAAAGGTTTTGCTTTGTAAACTTTAGGCGATTCTGGATGCAGCTCCATATGCACCTGTTCTGTGCTTTAGCGTTTGGCTTTGTAGCTGTGGAGTCGTTTGGATTGGCTGGATTTGGTGGAGGAAGGTGTGGATGTGCTCCACCGCCCTGCCCTTTGCCACCTCCACAACCAGTGCGTCTTTATTAAAAGTCTATTGTACAAATTTTGGGAAATTAACTATGAGGCTTAGGCTTGTATATCAACCATGAATAGTATAACCATCTCCGAATAGTCCAGAAGCTAACTGTGAGATTAGGAATTTTTCAAATGTTGGCGATTTAAAGCAGTTTACTGTACCTGTTCTGGACATTCAAAAAGACAAGAATAAGTATGAACTGAAAGTTAATTGCTCAAATTTAAGATATGCCTGCCACCACCACCTCCGTGCCCACCACCAATCTCTTGCCCTCCACAATTCTGTCCGCCACCAATTCTCCCACCACCATGCCCAGCTCCCATTCCTTGTCCACCACCGATTATGCCTCCACCGTGCCCTCCGCCAAGTCCTTGTGGTTGCGGAGGTGGAGGAGGGTATATAGCCGGTCCGCAACCATACCAGCCATCTTATGGAATTGCACCTACAAATGGTAGAATATGCTTTATTCAAGTAGAATTGACACAACAAAGGTACTGAACGAGTTTAGACTGCTGTTGTCAATGCGGCTCACCATGCCAATACAGAAGCAGGGCCAGAACTCATGGAGCAAGAATATTTTCAGCGCTGGCTGCTGAAGTCAATGAAGATCCCACCTGCAATAATGAGAAGTTGAGAGCAGTAATTGAAGAGGTTGGTTGCACAGATTTACACAAAAAATAAGAATATCAGACAAAAAGACCTTGCTTTTTCAGAACATCACCAAAGACCCAACAATCTCGAAACGAGCCATCCAAGCAGCAGCAGAAGAGAAACTGTTTGCTAAAATAAATGTCATATGTGCAAAATCTGACTTTTCATACGTGGCCTATACAGACACCTATTGTCAAGCGACAAGCGAAGATGTTACGTGCTATGCGTTTAGGCCTTTGAATCCGGAATGATTTGCGAATATACGTATTTCACCGGGTAAACTTCTTATGCGGATATATTTTGTGCAAAACTTCGACCTCTCGCTAAATCCGTTAACCCTTTATATTTACTTTTAACAATTTTTATAAAACAATTTTTATCTGAGGTTGATCATAGGGTAGCAGCTAGAAATAAAATATAAAAATCTTTCAAACAAGGACTTTGTCTGGTCGCGAATAAACACCTAAACTTGTAAAGGTTCCTTTTAAGTGTAAAGTGAAATTCGGAAGCTTTACAATTTTTGCCGTAGAGACATCGATATTGAAATTGGCAAAAGATTTCAAAAATTGAGGTAAAAAGTGGTTGGACCCAGCTGTGAGTCCCTCTTTTTGGTGGTCCGTTAAATCGATGGTTGACTGTATTAAATATGTTTTTTTTTTTCATTTTATCAAACATGCGTCTTTCTCGGGGTGGCTGCGCGGTCCACGCATTAAAAGTGCTTCATTCTACTTATGATCCTGTCTGTTGTTGATGATTTTTTTTTTATTGTTTTGCTTTATTCTAACGCATTTCTTTTCTTGTCTGATGTTTATGAAAGGAACACAAAGTAATACATAGTTTTCTATTTTGGTCTGATTCGCTACTAATGCAAAATGCAAAAAAAAAAGAAAATAAAGAAGAACAAGGTCGTTGAAATTAATTTTAAAAAAAAGTGATGATAAGAATAGACTGTGACCATCAAAAAACACAGCGACTAGCACAGAGAAGTAGCAGCAAAAATCAACAAAAGGGAAATTCTCCCCTGAAACATTTAACTCATTCTTGTATAATCTTTTTGGTGAGAATAAAACAAGAAATATATTCACAATAAAACTTGACTTTGTCCTTCTCTTTTCGCCTCTAGCTTTCAAATGAGTTAAAGAGTGTGTGCCAAAGAGTTGAATCTCAGCTTCAGGCTATGGAAAAACTCGTTGGGAAACTAAGGTTATTCTTTTATAGTTCATAAACAACATTTGCTTATGCAATTCTAGGAGGGTTGAGAAACTTGTACTTGCTGCAGGAAAGCGCTTAAAAGTTAAGTTGAGACTTGGTGGCTCTCTTGCTATAATATGGTGGATGCATTGCTCAAAAATTTCGACAATCTCCAAAAAGCTGTGGCACAACCTGGAAGATCAACTATAAGAAATGGCTAGTCAGCGCTGTTTTGCAGAATACTTATCCGTTTTGGAGCCAGTTGCAAGCATGGTGGTTGATGTACAGGTACCTATTTGAATGTTTTTTAATATATTTTTTTAAATCTTTAGAGTGAATTAGGCCTACGTCTAACAGGATACTCGAGAATATTGCAATTATCTGGCTCCACTTGAAGAAGAAAGGACAATGCAGTGATGGGAATTCCCTCTATGGTATTGCTTTGGTGGAATCAGCTCTGGAATGCTTTATTAGGAAAATTGGTGACTTGTCGAAAGCTGGTTGGCCGCTTTCTAATAATGGAAGGCTAAACAAAAAAGTTGCGGTCTGCTCAGCTTTTTTGGATCCATTTATGCATGGTCGCCTGAAAAGTATATGTGCCGACAAACCGACCTTGAACTATGAAGAAGTTTGTTTTTTTATTACTCAGTACTTTGTATATTATGATTGTGTTAAAGATAAAGAGTTTGGTTATCGCTGAAGCTACCCGCTTAACTCCTCAAGAATCTGTCACAATAACGCCAAAAAAGCGAAAATCAGCATTTGCGTGCGTTCAGTCAAGCTCTGTTGAGAACGAAATTAATGCTTACATTTCATTACCTTTGACAGAAGAAGATCCGCTAATTTTTTGGATGAAACATGACAAGGTTAGCAAATGAATTTTGATTTCAAGGCTATTAGTTATTTATTCAGCATTTTCCGTTTTTGTCTTCTCTTGCTCGTTTGTTTTTTGCTACTCAAGCATCTAGTTCTCCTAGTGAGAGGGCATTCAAAGAGCTAAGATGCGTGCTGGTGGACTTTACAAGAAATAGGATGAGTCCGGAAAGAATCGCTGCCTTAGTTCACTTGAGAAGCATCTTTTTGAAAGATTTACATTGAATAACTGTTTTTGGTGTTAGAAATTTTAACTTAGAATGTGGCAATGAAAATAAAATTATTATGTCTGAAAGAATTTGCAGCGCATCCATGAGAGATAATGAAGTTTTGAACAGTGAAATAGGTTTTTCTAAAAACATGTAAAATTTAGGATGATACGGCTGCAATTTTAAGGCGTTCAATAAGCAGAAACACTTTGTTGTGAATATGTTGTGAAAAAGTTGATTATGGCTCAATTAACTATTTGGGTGGTAAAGGCAGAGTAAAAGGGTTGCGAATCATCAAAAATTAAAAACCGATAAACTTAGTCGAAAATTAATTCTCGTTTGAAATTTTATCGGTATTGTTCTATTTTATCGTTTTTGCCCATCATGCCCTGTATACATCCCCTCTAAACAGCGCATTTATCATTTGAAAATGCGCCGAATCAAGATTTATGATTTGCTATAAAAGCTCAACAACCTTTTCCTTTTCTGGGCGAAATTACTGCTGATGTGTCTCTTCTGCAAAATAACTTGAGAATTCATTGGGCAAAGCGAGTGTTCTCATTGTCTCCTTTTTCCCGCTGCTTACTGGACAAAAGAAAATTGTGCTTTCTTTTACTTGGCGAGATCTCTCTCCTTCCTCTATGTCCCTGCCGTGTAGTTTAATCATGAGGCGAAGGTGTTTCCTCTTTTCCCTTGTTATTTTTCACTTTTCTACGTTGCAGGCAGACAAAAGTTTTTCTGAGCGTTTAAAAATAGACGCATGTTTAGAAAATAATAGTGGGTAAGTAATCGCGTTAAGTATATGTCCTCTTAGAACGCGTTATTCAGTCTATGCAGACGTTTTATTGATACAGTGGCTTACTTTTGTAGACTTCGTTTGCAAAAAGTGTAAATGCCGGCAGCCCGAGGAACAGCTATGTATCGCATGTCAAAGTGCTGTGTGAAGCTTCCAGCAAACTTCTATTACGCAAGGCGAGTTTTTTCTTCGGGCATTCCTTCTGCAACAAATCCATTGGCTGCATCTGCAAATCTCAACAAGGAAGTGGAAGAATGCTACAATCGTCTTGATCTCTCTTTTGGAAATGCTAAGGAGGCATTCAAGGTTTTTTTGGTTACGTTCTAGCGGAGGGTTGATGACTGGTTTACCTGGCTGCTGTTTAGAGCAAATCAAACAGCGATTTGGTCCGTGGTTTACTTGTATTTCGTTTGTGTACAATCGATTTCTTGGTTCAACACAATCAACGTCTTTTGCAAATTCTCCGCAAATTACTTGGCCGAAGGCTGTTTACAGTAATCCTGAAATCTACATTCTATGGTCATTTTGTTGCAGGCGAAACTCACGAAGAGGTATGGATACTTTTGTGTTTTGGGGTTTCTGTTACGTCTACGTTTTAGGTGGCGAAAACGGGTGCAAAGCTGGCTCGATTTGGAGTCAAAGCAATTTTAGATTATTCGGTTAATTGCTCTTTCGCTGTTAAACTGTCTTTAACTCTTCGCTTTTTAGGTTGAATCAGACATTACACAGGGCGAAGCGGAAGAAAAAGCTGTGGAAGGAATTGTTGGTCAAGAAAAATTACCGGAGGTACGGCTTTTAACAGCTTCTTTTTGTGCAACTTACAAATTTCAGGCGATTGCGTCTACTCCTTTTGTGGACAAAAAAGCTTTGAATCGGACCCATCAGCAGTACACAGTTCACAAGGAATTTGGTAGTTTTTCCTTTTAGATGCTTTTTGAATGAAGTTTATTTTTTCAGGAGATCGTCGTCTGGGTGTCGTTTCAGCAAGGTTGTTTTAGAAGATTAGCTTAAAAATCTTAAATTTCTCTGTTCTAGAACTTATTTCTACGCGAGCGAAAAGGAATGCGACAAAAATGTTGAAGTGTTTTGCGACTGTATCGATGCTGGTGAACTTATAATTTTATTTTCCGAATTACAAATTTGCAAAGCTTTTCGTTTATAGTAGCTAAAGCGACAAACAAACAAGGCTTTACAGGTCTAGTGATCTTTTTTATTCGTTGCCCTTTGTAGCTTAGACATTAGAAGTAAGGGAAGTTGGTGATTAAGATGTAGGTTTGATATAGGAAGCGATTTTTTTTTCACTAAAATTTGTGAAGCTTGTTGTTGAAGCACTTTTCATATAAAAATATGACTTTGAGTATGTTTTAAGTACTAGGCAACTTAAAATATCTAAAAAAACCTCGGTGTAGTATCTCCTCATCTGTTGTGGCGATATTGCTGCTCATAATACGACAATTTTCAGCTGTTAAACTTACTGCTCTTGGACGACCACAATTGTTGTTAAAGTACGTTATTGTAATTTTTCCAGACTCATTTACGCATTAGTATTGTTTATTTAGGCTATCGGAGACAATTGCTCAGACGCAGAATTTGTTCAGGGCAATGACAGGCTCGACATGGGAAAACTTGGTTTTGAGCAGGATCAACCAAGATGATTTCATGAAACAGCTAGAGGTCAATTTCACAATTAAACCCCTGAATTCCACTTTTGGTTGTAGAAATTTGGTATCAAATGTGGTGCTATTGAAGACTGGTTTAAAATAGTCGATTTTGACAACGATGGTATTAGCTTAACATGAGAAATAATTATTTTTGAGAAGTGTCACGCCTGATTTTAGGCTTTGTGGATTTCTATGATTGGGGTCGTTTGCTTGACTTCGGTTCGGACATGTCGTCGGTGTGTTGTCGTCCGAAATCGCCTTAGAATTTTTATGTTAAACTTGCAGATGTTTCAAGTGTTGAATATTAAAAATGGGCAACTGGAGCCATTGATTTGTAATCTCTCGTCTGCAGAAAAACAGGAAGTAATTTTTTTTCTTGGTTTACCACTTTACGTTTGGTTTTTAAATTTCCCTATTTTAGTGCAGTAATATGATGCAGCGATTGGTGATTTTTAACATTAATACACTTCCGAGTGAATTTTTTTATTTTGGGTAACGGTTGCCGACTATGCCACTACAAGAGGAATTAGGATTATGGTTAGTTCAGTAAATAACGGAATTTTTTCATTACTCATGACTTTAAGATCGATGCTGAGCAAACCTATTTCCAGCCGGCAATCTCTCGTCTGACAATTGCGTTAATGAGAAAGTATTTCTTATATCGTTTCTATATCGTGTACATAATTTAGTGGACGCTTGATTTAACGGACCACTAAAAAGTTCGATCAGCAGTCGGATCCGACCATTTTCTCTTCAATTCTGATATTGATTTCCTTAGGGCAAAAAAATTGTAGGATTCTGGATTGCCAGTCGTTTTTAGGCAACTCAGCAATTTCACTTTCAAAAAATTCAACTTTCGATAGAAAAGTGAGTTTGATAAATTAAGAGTTGGATTTTTTCTAAGGCGAAATAATTGAGTTGTCTAAAAACGATTCGCAAATTCAAAATCCTTGCAATTTTTTGCCTTCGAGGCATCATATCAAAATTGGCAAAAGATGTCAAAAATTGAGAGAAAAAATGTTCGGACCCAGCTGTGGATCGAACTTTTTGGGCGTCCGTTAAGTCGAGCGTCGACTGTAGTTGCTTTTAGGTACAACAAAGAGGGTGGACAGATTCTTAACACATATCAGGTCTGTCACATTGTCTGTGTCCAATCCTATCTCATGTTTTTGATTGTCAGACCTATCTCAAGAACGCACTGAACTCAATGTCCATAGATATGCACATTGCTCGCAGAGAAAATTTTCATTTTGGTGCTAAGCTCGTGCGAGGTGACGTATTAAAGATATTTGCGAATAAAATTATTATATTTAGGTGCTTACATGGAACAAGAAAGGAAGCGTGCTGCGGCCATTGGGTATGATGACCCAGTTAACGAAAACTATGAGGTATATAAGTTTTTTTAGCAAGTGGTCTGTCGGGCTTGGTAAACAGCATGATTTTTATAGGCGACCACCGACATGTATCATCGATGTTTACAAAGATTAGTTGATGAAAGGATGGAACGTGGAGGAGGCCATGTTTCTGGTGTTTTCTTCATTTCATTCAGCTGTTAGACATTTACTTTGATGTATTTAGTTATGGTCGCAAGTCACAATGAAGGCACAATTCGAAACGCAGTTCAGCTTATGAAGGATAGAAAAATTGCTCCTAGTGAACGTGTGGTTTGTTTCGCACAACTGTACGGAATGTATGTTCAGTTTTGGCGAGGTCATTTCTGTGATATTTGCTATTATTTAGGTGTGACCAGGTCTCGTTTTCTCTAGGTCAAGCTGGTTATTCTGTCTACAAGTATTTGCCTTTTGGTCCTGTAGAGGAGGTAACGTTTTGAATATTCTCCATAATTATTTTTATACGCACAGTTATTTAGGTTCTTCCGTATCTTTCTCGTCGGGCTCTTGAAAACGGGTAGCTGACGGGAAAAGGAAAGCTTTCAATGTCGGTCTTTTTTAGGTCAATGCTGAAAAATGTTACAAGGGAAAGAGGTTTGATGTGGTCCGAGCTTAAGCGCAGAATTATGTCCGGCCAGCTAATCTACGCTGTTCCGGTGAAGAATAAAGAGTAATTAGCAAGTTAATGGTTGCGTATATATCCTCTTAAGACTTATTGTGTAGATTGCTTCAATCCTAACAATGTTCGCTTGAGTCTTAGCTGTCTGATGTTTGTCTCTTCCCAGTGGTTGCCTTCCATTGTAAAAAAGGTTGAGTATAAATATCTTAAGTCTAAGCTTTCGGTGGCTTATGGACGTTTCGCAAATTATTGTGCTTGCAAAATCTATAGACTTAGCCGTCGTTCTCCAAGCCCATTTTTTTCGCAAAAATTTTTTTTTTCTCGGGGTTTCTCTCAAACACCTCTTTTTTAATTTTTCGTCTCTTTCACCGATACAAGCGTTATACAAATACGGGCACATTTTTGTGCATACAGCTAAGCCTTTAGGCTTAGATTAGGCCACCGTAGGTTAGCCGTGAACTAGCATACACCTTGCTTCCTTTAGGTTTAGTAGTTCACGGGGTATCTCACACCAGTACCAGTAAGTAAGAAGTATAAAATCGGACATTATTTTTATTAACTGGGGCCTACCACGAAAAAAAAAAAACTCTGGTATGCATACATATTTTGTGCATCTAGAGTCACTTTCAAGTGGTTTATGTTCCAGGTATGTGTGCATCCTAACCCCGAGCCTTCAAGACTTCTACACATCCGAGCAAAGGGGGCCTGAAGGGTTAGAGATGCGCGCACAGACTTACCCGCGAGATGAATACGAGCAAGACTTTTGACCGTAAATGCATTTAAAGGCTCTTTTTGCCCGGCTCCAGTAACCAAAATATGTTAGAATTTCCTTTGGTTGATGCCTAGGATGCTTATGCTCTGACCAAGCCAAGTGGATGTCCACTTGGTGTGATTTTTTTCATGCTTTCAGGCTTCTAAACCTTTTTTTGCTGTATTAATTAGGCATTCTAAAGAAGGTTTGACAGGGTTGAATTACCCTTTTACGAGTAATTTTCAGTTTTTTTTAACCGAAAAATAGCCTACAAAATGGTAATTCATCCCCGTCAAACCTTCTTTAGAATACACCAATTAGTACAGGAAATGGGGTTTCAGAGCCTGAATGTAAGAAAGAAATTTTACACCAAGTGGATGTCCACCTGGTTTGGTTGGTGCACACAACGTTCATCATAGTTGCGATTGGTGCATAAATGAACATTCAAAATTATGAAGATTCCATTCAAGACAAAATCGCAGTTTTAAAATTGGCAAACGGACCGTCGAAAAAGTGGTCAAAAAAGTAGCGAAATAACCGTACACCTAAAAAATTAGCTTAAGGGCTATTTGAGTGTCATTCTGCAAAAAAATATTTCGCTAAAAAAATTAGCCTGGAGGACCAAGGCAGAATTTATAAAATTTGCAAATGCAAAAATTTCCAAAACGTCTATGCACCTTTCTGATTTGTTTGTTGCCACGTGCTACTAATTAGGTTCTCATTAAATTGTACAACCTGATTGGTGTTTCCCTTCTAAGTTGTAAGTTGCTTGCAGTAGGGACACATGTCCAAAAAATGCTTAGACGTCATACGCCAAGAATTTTTAAAAACTTGGCGCCAATTAGGTTTTTTGAATTTGTATACATACAGGCTAGTTTCATTTGTGCACCAACCGTAACTTTGATGGATGATCTATGCCCTAACCAAACCAAGCGCACGCCCACTTAGTGTGAATTTTTTTTCTCATTTTCAAGCTTTGGAACCCTATTTTTTTTCTACTAAGTGGGATATCTTAAAGAGTGTCTGACAGGGATCAATTATCATTTTGTAGGCTATTTTTGCACTTTTTGATTTTTCGAAGTGAACTAAATAGTAAATTTCGTGGGTAAATAAATTCTGAGATGGTTTTTTGTGACTGTATGTAAGTAGGAAATAGGAGGTTCAATATAGTTTTGTTAACCAGCGTCTACCGCATAAAAAATCTCTGATAACCATTCTTGTTTTATGCATCCGGAGTTTTTTTCGAGTGATTTATATGCCCCCTACGCCCAAGGAAGGGGCGTAAGAGATTTGAAGGGCTAAAGATGCGCATACAGACTTACCTGCAAGATGAATCCGAGCTAGATTCTTGACTAAAATGCATTTTAAGAGTCTTTTTCCCCAGCTACAGTGACCAAAACATAGAGACGTTTAAATACTAGCCACAGTTAATAGGAAAATAATTTTTTTCTTGCTTTTAGCTTTTGAAAACCTATTTCTTGTACTACCATATAACCTCTATCAATCCTCCCCCCTCTCTCGTCACGACGGTCGGTGGTCAACGATTTTTTTACGACTTAATCATTGAACAATTGGGTAGAAGGTTTGACAAGGGTGAGTCACCGTTTTATAGGGTAATTTTCATTTTTTTTCAAACAATTGAAAAATAGCCTACAAAATGGTAATCCATCCCTGTCGAACCTTCTTTAGAATACCCTAATTAGTATAAGAAATCGGGTTGTAGAGCCTGAAAGTAAGAAAGAAATTTCACGCCAAGTGGACGTCCGCTTGGTTTGGGTGGTGCATAGATAAACACTTAAACGTGCAAGGTTCCTTGCAACACAAATTCAAAAATTGTAATTGGCGTCAAATTTTTAAAGATCCTTGGCATGTGACATTTAAGCATTTTTTGGACATTTGTGCCGCCAAAGCTTAAAGGGGCTTAAATGTCAATTTCCCGATATGAAAGTCACGCCCCCTTTAAACGTATACACACCGCTTGCAGAGTTACTTTTGCAAGATATAATTTAAGTTTAATAAATTTTATTTGCCTAAACTCCCTTTGTACAGTGCAATTTATAGCACAAATCAAATCTGTATTAGAAGAGTATGCTTAGGGTAGGACCTACCCTAAGCATAACGTTTTTCTTCCATTTCCTTCTTTGTCCAAATTTTCCACCAAACTTCCATCACAAATAAAAACTTTATATATCATTCGGTAGAGGAAGGAAAGAGCGGCAAAACCATATGTTTGGAATATTTTTTTGAAATAAAATTTGTTATTAAACATTAGCCTAAAAACCCGCCGGGAACTTTTTTTTTTTAATTTAATTTTTTTAGAAAATGTGTCTATAATACTTTTTAAGAGGCGTCCGAAGCTACCTAGTGGGTCTTTTTGAGGACACAAATCTTTGTGCCATCCATGCCAACCGTGTTACCATAATCCCCAAGAATATGGATTTAGCGCGTCGCCTGACAGGTGATGAAAAAATATTTGAGAAATAATTTTTCTGTTGTATGTGTTTTTAAACATTTTTGTAAATTTTAAATGTGAACAAAAATCTTAATACAAAAAAATCAATTTTTTCAAGAGTATACTAATCAACAAATCCCCAAAGTCGAAGCTTTGTCCAAAGTGCGGAAAAACATAGTACCAGCAAAAAAGGTAGAAAAAAAGTTTTCCACTTGGGGGCGAAGTCTCCACTTTTTCGAGGGGTTTACTCTTCTTGCATTAAATCCGCATAAAATCTCGTATTAGTCTGAATTATTTGGCTTGCATAGAGTTGTTTCATCTTCAGCTATGCTGGGACACAGAGGCATCTCAGGAACGTTGATGCTTATCTCGTGTGGTAAGCTAGTCCTCTTTGGGAAAAACGTGTGTTCGTCGGTGTAAGCAAATAGATTAGGCAGACGGCTTGTGTATATGTCCGAAAGTCGGCTAAATGGCAAACGCTAGGATAAAAAAAAAATGACATGTGAAAAAACCTCAGTCGACGGCAAAAAAAACTCATATCATGGAATGCTGAAACGTATAAATTAATCTTGAAATGCACCTCATAACTTATACTTCTAAACATGGATCCGAAATTCGGGTTGAAGAGCGCTTTTATTTGTTCTCTATAAAAGTCGGTTGTTTTAATATTATTATGGGCTGTACAACATTTGGTAAGGCGCATTTTGGTATATGCGACATTTGGTAAGAAAGCAACTTTGGTAACTGCGACACTTGGCAAACGACACTTTGGTAATATTTTTTTGGTAAGGCGCTATTTTAGTAACGATTTCGAATGTTACCAAAGTTACCAGTTCCCAAAAAAATCGTTACTAAAAGTGCCAGTTAACAGAATGTTACTAAAAAAGAATGTTACTAAAGTGTTTCTTAGGAAATGGTGCCTTACCAAAAAAGTTCTTAGCAAATTGCCTTCTTACCAAATTTCGCATTTATCAAAACGCGCCTTACCAAATGTTTTACAGCCTTACTATGATAATCATAGTATGATTAGAGATCGGATTCATATGCCAAAAAGTTGGATCCACAGCTGGGTCCGACTATTTTTTCACCTCAATTTTTGACATCTTTTTTGTCCATTTTGATGTTGATCTCTCTAAGGCAAAAAATCGTAAAGATTCTGTTTTTAGACAACTCAACAATTTCGCCTTTAAATAATCCAACTCTCGATTTAATGGACTAAATCAAGAGTTAAAAATCGAGATTCAAATCGAGAATTGAATTTTTTAAAAGTAAAAATGTTGAGTTGTCTAAACAAGAGCGGAAAATTCAGAACCCTTACAATTTTTGCTTTAGAGAGATCAACATCAAAATAAGCAAAAGATATCAAAAATTGAAGTATAAAGATGGTCGGACCCAGCTGTGGATCGAACTTTTTGGCATACGAATCCGGTATCTAATTATAATATTGAAAATTTGTTAAAAAAAAATGGCGATATGGTACCTTAGTATTTTCCTCTCAGCTGCCCATTCACGGATTATATTCAGGGTGTCAGCATCAATATTAACATACTTTTGATGGCTTTCAATGAGATGAGTTAGTGTTTCCAACCACCTTATTTTATTCCAGTATTCATGGTCTTGAATACGAATTTCCCGAGCTAGCTCAGGCACAATCGCAGCTGTTTGCCATCTCAACCTCTTTGGATCTGCTAGATCGGAATAAATATGATCGCCAAAATAAAGTACACCGGATTTTCTAAAAGTTGCTTTTTTGGCGAATTCAGTAATGTTGCCCTAAAAACCACAATAATACTTTTTAAAGTCGCAAGAATGAGGTAATTACCCCAGCATATATTTTGTCCGACTCCAATTTTGTAATTTTTTCATAGGAAAGTGTGTCACTCGTTTCATCGTAAAGCCTGAAGGGTCTGTTGCTTTGGAAGAAGGTTGGCTTTCTAGCTGAAACAACAATGTATTTGAAAAAATTTCTCCATTGCTCGCCCAACATATAAGTCATTCCTCGGTTCCTAGAAAAAGTGAATAATAGCGATTAAAAAATGACTATGAAAGGTGCAAATTACACACAATAAAAATAACTCACATAAAAGTGAAAGGTGAGTTGGTAATCATAAAAAGCTCTTTGCCACTTTGTTGTAACCTTCTCAGATATTTACCTAAGCCAACGTTTTTGTGAATGTATTTTTTTAAATCGGAGGCAACGAATGAATACATATCCTAAATTTGTGGAATAAACTGTCTAATAAAACCCACAAAACAACTCACTCCTGAGCTGTGGACTTTCTGAATGCTTGTCTAAAACGAATAAGATGAGTGAAACATTACTGCATTTCACTTCAATTGCTAACCGCCACATCGTCATAAAGTGAAACAGGATCAAACTCAATTGAATTCTCATCAAAATATTCCACAGTAGTGGCTAAAAGAGCAGCCCATGGCAGACTAAAGAGGTCAACGAGCTGAGTCAACTTATTATCCTTATTATTAGGCAGTGAGTAGCTTCCATACAAATCGCAGATTTGCTCATCTGATAACTTTTTACTACCTCTGAAGACGGTACCTTTTTGAATCTGATTAAAAGCATCTACTTTTAATAAACAGCAATTCTCGATGTCATAGTGCAAGCCACGAATGGCAAAGTCAATGTTATAAGGCACAGTTAACAGGCCTTGAGGATACTAGGCAAAAAGTACAGTTACTTGGTGCAAATAATCTCATAATTAACTTCTTTTAAGCCGAAAGCTGAAAAACAGAACAAAAGAGAAGATCATGCAATAATTACCTTCATGTCATGGACTAAACGAGCTAAAGCCAGACTGTAGATCAGCTCAAACAAACTCTTGGTGTAGACTGCTAGTGTGTAATCATAGTCAAAACCAAAAACGTTCAACTTTTGAAGATTAAGTTCGTTATTCACAAAAACAGCACGTGGATTAACTGCATGCAATTTTGACTGTTGTAAATAGACTTGTTCTTTGGCTTTATCATAATTTGCTCTCAGCTCAGCTGCTATACTAGTGAGTGAGGAAGAAAAGTTGTTGAATTGGAGAAGCGATAAAGGTCTGAGTCCACATCTCAGCATTTCTAAAAAATGTGAAAGAAAAAAGACTTATCGAAAAGATATAAAATTTAAATACAAAAAATATAATTAGGCTTACAAGCAGCATCAGGTAAGTCAAAAGTTTCTTATTCAACAAATAAGCAACAACTAATAGAGCAGTGACAAGGAAAATAGATATTTGCTCGAGATATGCTTTGGTTCTAGCCTGCAATCCCCAGTCCACCAGCGGCTTCTGCATCTCTTTGAGTGTACGCGGGTTGTTTCAATGCCTTTAGCCTTTGCTTGTGAACTGAAAGTGAAAGGATTAAGCGTCAAACTTGAGATAAACAACTCAACTTTCGTGCCAATATGCTTCTTATGTGTTGCTTGATCAATGAAATATCTGTTGCATTGTACGCAGCAGAATTGACCATCTAAAATTAATTTTAAAGTAAGTTTCGGGTTGGTTTACGACCTCCTGGCAAATCTAGATCAACTTCTTGGTGTTGTAACTTTACGATCTTCTCCGGCTTAAGATCTTCCAGAATCTCGTCCAAGTCTTTGCCTTTACGCTTTCTCACCTTGTTTGCTGCCTTTCTCGGCATTCTTTAATCTTAAAAAATAAATTTGCTGGTAAGAAAAACATGGAGAAAGTATTTTCAACAAAATGACCTTATGTTAGTTCAAGGAGCGCAATGGAAAAATGTACTTAAAAACAAGTTTATTGACAAAATACACGATCACAAATACAAACAAGGGGTGAATGTAAGCATGAAAGACTTTTAATTGCCGAGACCATAGCACTTTCCTTGCACCTCATCAATTACCTAAAATAAACGTATGTATTTGCAAACTAACAAAGGCTGGACGTGGTCGGGTGACACCTGGGTCCCCAAGATAATTGACCCATTAAGTACGTGAAAACTTGACGACTAGCGGTCTTTGAAGGATGACTGAAAGGTGACCCGATTTTTTTCCTGTGACTACATTTTCTCACAAAAAATGTATCAAAAAAAAAAACGAAATTTAGTTTGTAGATCTGCGCTATAGAGCTCCTGCATTTAGAAATATTCAATTTGTTTCTGAATTTTTTCTGTCATAATACACACAAAACAGCTTACATCTTTCCAATTGTCAGCAAAAAACCTCTCCTTCAATTTAAAAAATGTCATTGCCGTGAGTAAGGAATCAGAACCAGCTTGGTGTTTGATGCCAACCCTAGCCACTTGCAATTGGTCTGCCACCTTGAAACAGATTCAAAAGATGTCTCTTTCAAAATACTCGTAATCTTACATCTTGCAAACTGCCTTTTAGCTTAGCAGCAACAGGGGCAGGTTGTTTAATAAGCGCTTTTATATCAAAGCTTGTAGGGAATAATGCTCTATGATATCTAAAAAATTCCTTCTCATCACTCGGCAGCTTCCCCAACAAGATCGATTTGATGAGATATCCAAAGTCAAAACATGAATGGAAGGTGATCCAAGTGATATGCGGCTCAACCAGCAGTCCTGATGTTGTGAGCAGCTCTCCAAAGTCTTCCATCAAAATGCCCTCGGTCTAAAGTTAAGAAACAGTCAACCTCTTACAAACACATAATTTTGTAAAACTTTATTTTTTCCTGGTTGTTGGGAAAAATAAATCCCCGCCGTTCTCAATAGCTCAATGGATTCTGCGGAATACAAATCATCACCAACACTAAGATTTTTAAATATTCTGATCAAATTTTATCAGCAAAGATTTGCCTGAAATGAAAGTTGAATTGCCAGACATCATTGTCAGGAGGAAGACGACCTTCGTGGTCCATCAGAGTGATACCTACTTGAATGAGCTAAAAGACACTTGGCAATCTTGAAAAGAGAAGAAAACATGATACTAATAGCGTTTAAACGGCAGTTAGTGGGAGCTAATAGCGTCGAAAAAGTAACAAACCTTCAACACATTGACATTGCACAGCAACTGTTGATAATTGAAATCCTCTTTACTTCTGAACTGTCCAATGGGTGTAGCGACAACGCCTTAAACAAAAAGTAAAACAGTGCCTCTTTGGTGAACATTAAAATCTTACCTGGGAATTCCGTGTCCATGGCCACATAAGGATAGGTGTCGATGATCGACCGAATCTTCACAAACTCTTCTTCTATAATTACTAGTATTGATAAAAGAAAATTGGGCGCTTCTAAAGTATACCCCTCGCCCTAAATTTTTTTTTCAAAGTCGTGTTTTAACCATTCTTAAGTGTTATACGCCGTCTCGTATAACACCTCATATAACAACGGTGTTATATGCGTTAAGGTAGAATGCATGGCTCAGTGGTTTGGCTGCCCACTTTTACGGTTACAATACTAAGTAACTTTTATGCCCTAAAAACGATTAAGACGGTATTTTCTGCAACTTTCCTTTATAAAACATCGATTTTTTCAAAAAAGTTTTACTTTTCGCCTTGGGAGGACCACGGTTAACCTTCTTTTTTGGAACTTGGCCAACCATTTTTATCACTAAAAGATGGGATTTGAACAGAGTTCTGTGAACTGGAGCCTACCGCATAAAGAAACTCTGGTATGCATACAGGTTTTATGCATCCAGAGTCATTTTCAAGTGGTTTATATCACAGGTAAAGTGAGTGCGCATTCTTTGGCCGGAGGCGGAGGACAATTTTTTTGCACACAGGCGTGGTAAGGGACCACGCATGAAAGTGGCCTTCTTTTTTATTCTGATTTTCAGCCTTGGGTTGAGTCTCCAGTAAGGTCAATTTTTTAGGAAGGTAGAAAAATAAGATTTACCCAGGTTTGAACACCAAACTTCGTGAATATTTACTTCTTGAGCCACCATCCGGCGATATAAAAGTAGAAGCCAATTTATGCACTTCGAAGGTTGTTAGTATGCAAAAATCCACCAAATACAAGTTGCTAAAATAACTGTTTGACAAATTGAGCAAAAAGATAGGAAGACAGTTGGCCATGTCTTTTTTTCTAAAACTTTTAATTTTCTTGAATAAAAGTATCCATTTTTGAAAGAATTATTTATTCTGAGGCCTTCTTGTGCCAAAATAGGCACAAGAAATAATGCGCTCTGTTTTTTCTAGATCGCCAAAAGCCTTTGCGATTAATCGTAAATAATCATAAAAAAGCTTCAAAAACAATTATTTTGAAAGCTAGAGATCAATTATTATCGGCCAAACTTGAGACGATTAATCGTTCTTACCATTAATCGATCGACCATCATCTCTAGTTTTAATTATCCGGAGGCTTTAGAATAAAAAATTCTTATACAAATGAGTATTTTTATTCAAAAACATAAATAATTTTGAAAAAAGCTCCTCGACAGCTGTCTTACCCTTGGAAAAATTGTGGGAATGATAAAATAAATGTTTGAAATTTTGAAAATTTTCTTCTTTAAACAGTTTTCGCTCCCACAACGAACTCCATTTTTTATATCAAACTGCAAAACATTGTGGAACAAAACAAAATTTCACGATTTTTGTTATTTCTTGTTCAGTTGATTAAAAAACAAAATTTTCTTACAAAGCGCTCTGGGTTTGAAATAGTGAAAGCTAGGCAAATGTTGAAGACTGTCTTCTTTTTCCTTCTGATCGCTCCCTGCCTTGTCTTTGGTAATTTTTCATATAGTAAAATCTCGAATTTACGTGGTTTATGACGTTTCACCCTTTCGACTGATCATACCCTCCTTGTAAAAAGAAACGATTCATCCTCTATCGACGAAATGCGCCGATTTTCGAAATTCGAGTAGTTTTAAAAATATTTTCATTTAAAAAGTCTTAATTTTCTATGGACATAAAATTTGGAAAAGCTTTGATCAACTAGTGGATTTTTTGCCTGCTGAGTAAATTCTCGTGTGCAACTGGTTTAGAATACACTATATTTGTATTTAGTTTTTGTCATTATTGCGTTATGTATTATTTCTCCAGGATCTGTAATGAATTCACCAAAGTTTCCGGTTCAGTGGTGCTCATACTAGACGTTGTGCCCAACTAGGAAAAGACACTTGCTGCGGAAGATCGAACGAACAGCGTTGCGGAAACTACTCACTGAAGAGTCCATGATGCTTTGGGCGTTGATCGTTCAACCATTGATTGACTTTTGCAGGACATCTGACGGGGTACCTGAAGCAGAAGACCTGGACGACTGACGGGCTTTGAAAAATGGTTATGGTGCTCCTTCGAAGAGAAGAACCATTTTGAAGCGAATCGCACAATTTCGAAGAAAATACAGCTCTGCGCAATAATACAGTCTGCTGATCTAAAACTTATAAAATATTTGCGTGGTCAGGCTTACAACTTTATAAGCCGAATATAGTATTTGGCTTTTTGATGTTATTATAACATTGATGTAACATAAAATTGTTATGTTATGTTTGTGGAATAAAAGCTTGAGGCGGTAAAGTAATTATTTATATACAAAATCTAACGTGGATTTGCAAGAAGTGTGAGTTACCTTTTTTACTAAGAGGTCGTGAGCCGTCCTGTTTTGAAAGGACAAAAAAGTGAATTGACTCCTTTTAAAAGTACTATGGGTTGAATTGTCCGTATCCGGATTTTATGAGGGGAAGAAACCGACCTTGAAGAAACCGAAATCGAAAGTTGACTGCGTACATACTTTTTCCTTGCGCTCTGACAAAAATTTATTTCAGGCACAACTTGTGAGTCACCCAAGCATTCTTCATCTACTTTCTCCACACTAGATGGCTTCTTCCATTTCTCTACAACCTATATTGCTGAGTTTGCTTTGCAATGCGCCAATAACATTCGGGTATTTTGGCTTTGATTTTTTTAGTTGTTTCACTCTTAGTAGAGTTGGCGAAGCTTCGATACGGAAACGAAGCTTCGATTCGCCAACCCTAATTATTAGGACTCGTTTGCGATGCACCGTAACCATAGCGCTGTTAACATCTTTCTGTATTGCGTCCAGTGTTTTAAAAATCCATGCTCGAGCTCAACTTAAGTTCAGCTAGGGTTGAGGTTTTATTAAATTTAACATAAATTTGGGTTTAAAAATAGTCACATATCGGTGAGTAGTAATCTACATTTTGAAATTCTGCAAAGACCAAAGTTTATAAAATTGGAAAATGTCAAAAAATATTTTAAATTATAATCAAAGAATAGGGTGTTTCAACTACATTACTAGCGATATAAAAATTTTGAAGTTCATAAACTAGTTTTTAGGACGCTCCTTTCTACGCAGTCATCAACGGCAAAAGCTATCAAGTGGCCGCATCTGAAGAAACCTCCAAATACCAAGTCTCCTGGCAGTTGGACCATCCGAACTCTGGATCTCAAACCTTTGAAATAAAGGTATAAACATTACTGCGCTTGAATCTTACCAAAGCTTTATGTTCAGATCTATGATGAAGACAAGTTCTCTGAATACAAAAAGGTAACTGCCTCAATTTATTTACTCTATCAACACAATAAATTAACAATCTTCAGGCTGAGCGACAAGGTGATGACGTAAATGCAGTGGCTCCCCTGTTCATCATCTCTCATTATCACGCCGGGGTGTCCAGAAAGTCGCCAATTTCTCCAGAAATTGTGTTCCTGCTCATCTCCTCTGTGGCTCTCTACTACGCTTCCGTGTTCAAAGCTCAGCTGAAGCACTAGAAGCCAGTTGCTTGTTGCCTTGAATTCTCTCATAACTAATTTATTTTGTTGCAAATAAACCCTTTTGTTTTTATTTCTTGTTGTTCTTGTTCATCCGGTTAGGAATTGGTGTTCATATATTGATTAGCTAATGGAATAAGCTTGTTGCAAAAAATATCTGATGACTCAATTCTCAGATGATTCGAAGCTTGTTTCGGTGCTCTGGTATTCGAAGTTGTCTGCTCAATCCAGCCAGACCTTCACATTCTTGTCTTCAATTTGCCTCGGAGTATAGTCTTCATCAAATCCCAAAAAGGCGAGAAACAACTTTTTTCCGTTGCTCTTCCAACGGACTGCCTTCCGGTTCTGGAGTGGTAAGCTAGGCTTAATTTTGTTTTTTTAGCCCAAAAACTTTTTCTCATGACTGCCTGTTTTGATTCGCTTTATTTTCCCTTTTTTCCAACTTGTTTTCGAACTGTAAACTATATTGGAGCTTTATAATCCAAGTATTCAACGAGCTATCTAAATATAGTGTTCGGCGTGTGTCCGTCCGTCATGCTTTTTTTAAATTTGGCGCCAATTTTTTTTTTTTTTTGTTTTCGGAGACCGTGTTGTTTAATTTTTGTAAAAAACTTGGTTTTACAATCTCATAAATGTTGAAACTACATTCCAAGGGCTATCGAATGAGCATCAACTTTTATATAGGAAAATGAGTATAAATAGTCGAAGTGCTGTCCACAATCCGAGTGATTGGAATTTCAAAAATCAGTTTTTTTTTGCTTTTGGACACCGTTTTGTCCAATTTTTTCAAAAGAACTTGGTTTTGTCTAAGTTTGGTTAACACGGGAATCTGCAGGTTATGGTGCAGAATTTAACGGAGAATCCGAATATGCAAACCGTTTTTCAAAAAGGGCCACATTTGTAAACCGAAAATTCGTTTCAAATGTTTGATCATTTGCCAAAAAAGATACATATTCAAACCATCCAAAATCGCTCATTTATATATTCCAGTTACACTTGTAATATATCAACGTGACCACCGCGAACTGCTCTTCAAAATGAGCCCATGTGCGCTGCAAGTCGTTTGCAAAAAATGGGATTCCCAGGGTCCTAATCACCAAAGCACCATTTTTCAGCTTGTCCATTTTTGAAATCAAGCTGCTTGAAAACGTGCATATTTCCGTTTTCCCTAGGTTTTATTGCTCAAGACTTGTAGAAAAACTTCTGAGCTACAAGATAAATGGGTTTTTGGCTTGAAAACGTCAGAAAAATTACTTGGAGAAAACAAAAGGAAAGGTGGGCCATAAGTCTAGGGTACCACATTTTGAAGACCGCGTGGTTTTGCCTTTTCCCAACAGCTTTTCCCATCGATTTTTCTTTCACAATATATCAAAATGTTTGCATCAATACATTTCTTCAGTCGTTTTGGAAAGTTGTCAATGGCTCTCTGAATCATTTCTTGTGGAATAGCGTCCCATTCCTTCACCAGAGAAGCTTTCAGCACAGCAATCGACTTGTGGGGTTTGGAGCAAGCTTTCGATTGTAGGTAGGGCCACACGAAATAGTCCATCACAGTCAGATCGGGTGAGTTTGGCGGCTAGTCACCTTTGATGATTGCATTGTCACCCCAATGAGAATCCACCTTGATGAAGTCGGAGAAGTGTTCCTCAATCCAGTTCTGAGTTTCAACGGCACGATGAGAAGGAGCGCCATCTTGTTGGAAAGTCCAATCATCTCCCATATTTTACGTCGTGGATCATACTGAGGACAGATAAAGCAGAAACTCCAAGCTCTATGGCCAACTTTCTTTTGGATTCTGATTGGGAGTGGATGTGGCTTTCTTCGTGGTCATTGCAATAGCGAATTCTGTCAGCAACCAATTGAATGTTCTCTTCCGTCATAGCAGTCACTGGGGGCCCACTTCTTGGTCTGTCTTCATTTCTGCCCGTTTCTTCAAACCGCTTGATTGCTTTTGAGACAGTTATTGTGAAACCATATTTTAAGTTTGACGCATAGCTGCATTTGAGTTCGAATTCTTTTGAAATGCTCGAAGTTTATTGCCATCTAAACTGAAAAAAAGCACGAATTCCAAACATTGCTTGAGTTTGTTGAAAGAGTTATTATAAAATCATTCTCTCTTCGATTTTAGAGAAGAAATTTGGAGCGTTTCCAACTGATCAGGTCACAAGAGAAAATTGAGCGTCAATTGAAAGAGGCGGAGCGAATGGAGCAGGAGGCCATGCCAACCGGCGTATTCGCCAGGCTCAAGTACTACCTCAAGCGTTATGCGTACATCGCCATTCCTGTCCACATGATTTGTTGCACCATCTGGGCAGTTGTGCTTTATTTTGTGGTAAAAAGTGGTGTGGATGTGATTGCATTTCTGGAGTTTGTGCATATTCCTGAGAAGTGGATTGAGAAGATCAAAAATACACCGCCCAGTGCAGGCGTTTGGGTCGTCACTTTTTTGTTGTACAAAGTGAGTCATGACATTTCAACACTTCACAAATTTGATTCCTTCTAGGGCTCAACAACCACAATTTTTGTTTTCATTTTATGGTGACCATTTCTAAATTTTGCGCCAGCGTGCATCCCTAGTCTTCTCTTTTTATCAATAATTAGATGCTGAGTAACTTGGTCTGATCAGAAAAAGTTGGAAATGGGGTCTTTGAATGAAAATACTACTTACCAGGGGGGACCAAGGCAAAAAAAATGTCTTCTTCTAGTATAGAGCCGAAAATTTTTGTGGAGTAAAAGTGACCGCGTAACAAATGTTCCTCGCAACAAATTTTCGCGTAAATTATGGTGTATAGCCGAGTGGAGACCGGATTCGTATGCCAAAAAGTTGGATCCACAGCTGGGTCCGACCATTTTTTCACCTCAATTTTTGACATCTTTTTTGTCCATTTTGATGTTGATCTCTCTAAGGCAAAAAATCGTAAAGATTCTGAATTTGCCGGTCGTTTTTAGACAACTCAACAATTTCGCCTTTAAATAATCCAACTCTCGATTTAATGGACTAAATCAAGAGTTAAAAATCGAGATTCAAATCGAGAATTGAATTTTTTAAAAGTAAAAGTGTTGAGTTGTCTAAACAAGAGCGGCAAATTCAGAACCCTTACAATTTTTGCTTTAGAGAGATCAACATCAAAATGGGCAGAAGATGTCAAAAATTGAGCTAAAAAATGGCTGTGGATCGAACTTTCTGGCATACAAATCCGGTTTCTATTGATGAGACATTTCACCTTCAGTCATTTTATATTACCAATTTTTGGAATCTTTTACTTCTGAGCTATCAAAAGTTATCAAATCTGGCTAAACAAATCTAAAATTGGCCTAAATAAATTGGTGAGCCCTAGTCGGCCTTCATCTGTTCAATGAGGATCAAATCTTATCTAAATTATACGTTATCGAGGATTGACTCTAATTAGCTGTAATTGAACTACACTGTATACTTTCTCAACTGTAATTTTTCAACAGGAATCATTTGTTTTTAGATAGCCACACCAATTCGTTATGCGGTGAGCCTAGTGGCGATCAGATATACCTTCATGCTGCTGAGAAAGTTTGGCATGTTGAGAACCCATTTGCAGTTGAGAAACACAGTCAGATCACAGCTGGAAAATGCAATCAGAAAGGTGAATCAGAGAAGGGCCAGATTTGCTGCCAAAAATGATGCCAGAAGCAGGCATAAGTAGAGCAAAACCGGTTGAAGTTCTCAAGTATCAGTTATACCACAATACAGTGGTTTGTTATCCTTCCTTTTTGGTTAAAAAGAAATAGTTGAAAGTTCATGTAGATTTCTCTTGAAATTTGTCACAACTTTACAGACATGTAAGAGCTTTATTGTAAACTATCGTGTGAAATAAATGAATAACGAAAAATGTGCGAAATGGCTTTTACACTGTATCACTTCGTTAGATTTCTAGCAGTGTTTGTCAAATTGCTCCAAAAGTTGCAATGCTCCAAACTATTCCATTTTTAAATTCCATTTTAAAAATGTTTTCAACTTCAAACTTTTTGTACCTTATCTTTTCATTTCTTTTTTCTATTGTTCTCCTCTTATTTTTCTATTGTTTTCTTTTTAAGTATTCATGAAGGTCGAAGATGATTGGTTTCGACCGGCAGCTTGTTAATTTCTACAAATAGTTAAAAAATAACTTGAAAAAAGTTGAAAAAAGAAATGTTACACTAATTTTGACTCACCCTGTAAATAAATATTTCCAAGAACCGGTCCTTAAATGGCTATACCTTGTTTCAGGTTTTTTTTTAATCAGCAAGATTATGATCTGTTACGAGTTGACCACAATAATGCATTCAAAGATTGAAGACGTAGCAGTAGCGATCTCACATTGGGCCGCCTATACTGAATTTTAACCCACTGTTCTGTCTCACAAAGCTTTTCACTTTAGTGACATAGACCCTGGGGAATTATTAAGTTTTAATTCGATGAGCTCAATTTAAATTTAATAGTTGACCCAAATTTGCACCAGAAGAAAGAAATAGCCTTGCTGATGCAGCAGTTATGGTGTAATTTACAGCAATAGCATTTTTTGTGTTATTGAGCTTTGAGGCATTCTCTTGTGAAATTTCGTCCTCGAGTTTGACAAACACTGGTTTTTCGTACATCCTGCTCTAGTGTCTAATACTTTTTTGGCAAATAAACAACATAAATTTAAGGTTATAATTTTATGCTACGTTTTATTTGCCGACAGATGAGCAGCACCACTTTCTCCACAGCCAAGCGAAATTTGGTGGCTATTTGCCAAATGACAAGCCAATATGATTTTGCCGAAAATTTGCGAGTTTGCTCCGAAATGGTGCAGAGAGCTAAGTCAAGGGATTGCAAGGTAACTGGAAACTTTCCAGTGGAAAGCATATAACTGGTCTCAGTTAAGCTAACTACCGTATAACCTCTATTAATCCTTCCCCCTCTCTCGTCACGACGGTCGGTAGTCAACAATTTTTCACGGCTCAATCACCCGACAATTGAGTACGGACACCATACTCAAAAATGTAGCTGAGATTCAGGGCTATATTTTTGGGTATGGTGTCAGTACTCAATTGTCGGGTGGTTGAGCCGTAAAAAATCGTTGACCACCGACCGTCGTGACGAAAGAGGGGGGAGGATTAATAGAGGTTATACGGCATATAAGGTAATATAAGATAGCTGATCGTCAAAATGGGCAAGACGACAGTTGGCTGCGCTTCTTCCAAAAAAAATTATATTTTTGGACTAAAGTACCTATTTTTGCAAGGTTTTTTATTCTGAGACCCCCAGTAATCAAAATGCTTTGAGAAATCTGAATCTGAAAGCAGAATTTCGAAGGTAGAATGCGAATGTGCTTAACGAATGTTATCGAATGTTTGAAATTTTTTTCAAAAACCCAATCTTTAACAGGAAAAAGTGTGGCAAACGACGTTGTTATCGTTGACTGTAGTGTTGTTGGCCTCTGGAAAGAAAGAAGAATAATATATTTCCAAAAATGAGTACTCTTGTTCAAAAACATCAAAAATTTTGGAAAAAGCGCAGCCAACTGTTCCATGTCCTGGAAGACTTATACAAAAAAATTTTTAAATTTTGCAGATGGTGTTTTTTCCTGAATGTTTTGATTACATTGGTATAAATTCAGCTACTTAAGTTTTAATGTTTTATTTTGCAATCTAGGTAGAAACAAGGCCGAGACAATCTCCCTAGCCATGGAAGAGCACGGTGAATATATGACCAACTTTAGAGAATTGGCTAAAAAAAACAACATATGGCTCTCACTTGGTGGATTTCATCACAAAGTTTGTTTTCCAAATGCACCACGGCTTTTAAAATTGTTCAAAACGGCGCATTTTCGACATTAGCAACTCTTTGCACGGCGCAGTGGCAAAGTGTTAGATTTTGCTGTTTTGGGCGTCTCAGGTTCAAATCCATCTAGCGACCATACTTTTATTTTTCAAAAAAAAAAAGGCAATCTGGCATCCCTGCCTCAAGGGAGTTTTTTTACATTTTTGGAACGGCGACCACAAAAAAAAAACAATTTTCTTATGCCTCAAACTTTTTCACGATCTTACTATATAACTGGAATAAAAAGTTTACCACTGCTATTATTATTAACTAGTATTTTTTTCACATTCTTTTAGGATGTCAAAAACAAGTCTTTACCATTCAACACTCACTTGCTCATAAACCAACATGGAGAAACCTCAGGTTCCTACCAAAAGCTGCATCTCTTCGATCTCGACATTCCAGGCAAAGTCCACCTAATGGAGAGTGAGTTTTCGGAACAAGGCACCGAGGTGACTATTTTCCTTGTTATAAATTGTCAAAACTTTTTTCTAGTTAAAACCACCTGTGGAAACGCCAATAGGAAAAGTCGGCATGTCTATTTGTTACGGTAAATTTTAATGGCTGAAAAATTATTGCAAATACAACGTCTATATTTTCAGATGTTCGTTTTCCTGAGCTGTCTCTTTGGAATAGACTCAAAGGAGCAGAAATTCTCACCTTTCCTTCTTCATTTACTGTATTAATTATTTGTGCTGTATTCATTTATAAATTTCTCAACTTTTCACCAATCCAGGTAGCTACTGGTCTGGCTCATTGGGAGGTAGGTCACTCTCAGTAATATGCTTTTTTTTCATAAACGAGTAACGTCAAAACTTTTGATTGAGGCGATCAAACACCCTCGATGAGATTAAAAACATGCTATCAACATAAATTTACCGAGTGTACTTGACGAAGAATAAAATGTTCCTGCGCAGTGTGTACACAGAGTGCACAGACAATAAAAAACAAGACATCGGCAGCACGCTAATCGCAGTTAACTTTGAATGACTCAACTTTTTAACAGCTGACACCCGTTGCGACCGACTCTTGTCATGCACCCGTTTACGCACTTTTCCCACCCCTCTATTAAAACAATAATCACAACAAGAAGATGTGGGAAAGTCACACAACTATTCGACCTACTTATTTACACGAGCTACAACAACAACATTGTGAAAATTAGTTGAACACATGTTTTTCCTTGAACTCATTTCTTTTCCTCAGCTGGAGCGGCGGGAGGAGCGACAGGAGGAGCAGCAGGTGAAGCAGGTTCTGGATTCCATGGCGAGTCGTCTTCCTTGATTGCCTTTACCGGGACTCGTCTGATCCCTTCTGGCTTGGATGTAGGTGTCCAAAATTGTTTAGCCGGCTTCTTGTCGTTGGCGTCGGGCGCAGCCATATGATAGAACGCAAAGAAATGCTTGCTGAAATCCGGAACACTTTTGCACGACAGAGTGAACTTGATTACAACGGTCTCATCCGGCTTGACAAATGCAACGGGTGGGCGTACACGGAAGATCTCATTCGAAGTGCATTTGATCTAAAAATACGAATTACACAAAGAAAAGTAGAAAAGTTACTAACCTTGTACACTTGGCGAACTTTAGTCGTGTTCGTAAGACTCACATCGGTGGATACAGATCCAGATAGAAGTTTGTCACTCTTGAAGGCGATGAATTGATCTGGATTCAGCTTCAGTTGGAATACAGGCTCATCTGGATGTTGCGGTGGAATGTTTGGCTTTGCTGGTGCGGCGACAGTTGGCTTAGCATCAGTTGGCTTAGCATCAGCTGGCTTGGCATCAGCAGGCTTGGCATCGGCTGGAGATTTATCATTACTTTGAACGGCAGCACCATCTGGCTTTGCGGCAGGAGTGTCGGGATTTTCATTCGCCATCTTAGAAGCTGAAAAAAATTGGTAAAGAAAGGTGTTTTAAGATTATTAACTGACCTGACAGAAGATCTCTTTGATTTTGGTAACCACAATGAGAGAGATGACAGCTGACACAACCAAGGAACGAACAGAAGTGATTATTTAGAGACAAACCCGGCCTTTTATAATCTCAACGAGAAATCAAGAAAACTAGAAATAAACCGTTCGTCTCGGGACAAAATTCTAAGAGTACTAACATTTAGCACAATTAAATGGCTCTGCGAAAAATTCACCCGGTTTTTAACAGTGATAAATTTGTGGCTGTACACCATAATTTACGCGAAAATTTGTTACGAGGTACATTTGTTACGCCATAATAATTTGCATGTGCTCATTTACAGTACTCATTCTTTAAAGGATTTTTTTTTATTTTGAAGCACCCTAGTAGGCAAAATCACCTCAGGAATCCAAATCTGAAAACATAATTTCAAGAAAAGGCTTGGTTGCTGAGATATGATCATAACCAACCGCAAACATAGTTTTTATCCTCTTTTTCTCCTAGTTTTAATCATATCTCAACATCATATCTACACCCATTGCAAAAGCTTGAATTTGATCTTTCTCAAAATCGCTCAATGCTTTTCCCTCCCCATGTTGCCTAAAATCATGAATTAACATAGATGAGCAAAGAAAAAGTGATTATCCGACGTCATTTTACAAAAAGTTCCTTTCATTATGATATTTTCGGTTAATCGGACGAAAAAAAAATCCTATTCAAGACGACTGGATTTTGTTGTTCCAAATTTTGTTGTGCTCAACTTTGTGTTAAAAAGGTAAAAAATTGAGCAAAAAACTTCAGAATTTTACAAAAAATTGCGTTTTCCTATCATTATGATACGGATTGTATAAGATACTAAAAAATTATTTGGTAGAAAGGGCAGATATAGAAGGGAAAAGCGTTGGAAAAACCGTAATTTTACCATAAATTCTTAAAAAAGTGGTTACTTCCGACTTCCTAAATTGTTTTCTGTGAGCTAGGATTATCCAAATAACTGGTCATTTTCGTATTTGCGCCAGTAAAATACAGATAAATAAACTTCAGGCTCTACTGCGTGCTCGAGCCATCGAAACACAGTGTTATGTGGTGTCTGCTGCCCAAGTGAAAATTTTCTTTTGCCTGTCAACCACGTTTGATCAATCAATTTTACCTAGCAGACGGGCAAACATAACGACAAAAGGAGCTCATATGGACATGCCATGGCTGTAGACCCTTGGGGAGCTGTAATAGCCCAGTGCTCGGAGACTGTTGGTTAGTTGTTGACTGTAAACCATTTCCCACATACTATTTCTGTTAAGACATGTGTTTTGCGGAGATCAATCTAGACTACTTGCACCACGTCAGAACCATGCAGCCAGTTTTCGCCCATCGAAGGGCTGATCTCTACTCCTTGCTGTTCAATGAAAAGACCAAAGGTTTAACTATTACAGCCGACCCTTGACAACTCGGCATTCTAAATAGTTCGGGACGTCCATTGCGATGTCGAGTCGCAGAGAGCTACTTGAGTTGACTATATGGTCGAACTTCGATAATACGTGACCCCAAAAACATCGATCCATAGCTGGGTCCGATTTTTGACAATTTTCGAGATCTTTTGCTAATTTTGATATTGATGTCTCTAAGGCAGAAAATTGTAAGGATTCTGAATTTGCCAGTCGTTTTTGGAAAAGCCAGCATTATTGCCGTCAATAAAAACCAAACCTCTCTATAACGATCACCCTTTTTCAAAAAGGGGTGACGTGTTATTGAAGTACGACTGTACCCAAATTCAAAAAAAAAAAACTAACGATTTTTGGGGCGAATACGTTTGATTACTTTTTGGACATTTTGAGCCAATTCAAAAATCGATTTGCATTGAATTGAAATTTACAAGGGAACCACGTGAAACCTCCGTGCCCTTTTTCACTTCTGTCAATTCCACCGTGTCAAGTGTGTAGGATAACTGCTGTTAGATTTTGCTATGTGGCCATAAAACACCGAGATATGGTCTTTCAAAGTTTCCTAAAATGATCACTGTAACGAAAACATTTTTTCTTTGTTTATCTTTTTTTATGTTTTGGGCTCGACAATTACTATACTACTAAAGGAGCTGTTAAAAAAAATAAAGCTGTTTAAAAGACATTCTGAGAAAAAATATTTTTGCGAAAAATGAGCTTGGGGGACCAAGGCAAAATTTATAAAATTTAAAAATGCAAAAATTTGCGAAACGTCCATACGTCAACATTAATTCCCGCTCGATATAGAGGTGGATAAATTCTAAAGTATAGCAAAAATGAAGATAGCAAAAATGAAAACACAAAAATGAAGACACACCCCAATATCCTTTTTTTTTAATTTATAGCAAAAAGAATTCATAAAACGTAGGGTTTAACAAA
Organism: Subanguina moxae; assembly: GCA_000981365.1. Classification (NCBI taxonomy): domain Eukaryota; kingdom Metazoa; phylum Nematoda; class Chromadorea; order Rhabditida; family Anguinidae; genus Subanguina; species Subanguina moxae. Next base: position 35,504 of record BBSZ01013373.1, read on the forward strand.
AAGGATTTCCAAAAGACCATATAAAAAATCAAACTCATTGCACTTATGAGTCTGCTTGATGTCTTTCAGCAGCAAAGTAGCCGAAACAGAAATTTTCGAATTGCGGATTGGTGGAATATGCCAAAAAATGATCACACGTCATCACACCCCAACATCCTTTTTTTTAATTTCAGCATTTCAATCACTTGACTTTGGTGGCAATAGTATTCCAGCAAAAACCATTTTCTACCAAAGTGGATTGTCTTTTGCTTTTGTCAATCTGAAACCAATTGTTCCTGGGCGTGAGACACTTTTTGATCTATAGATAGTCTAGCTATTGCATTTCTTAATTGTAGATGTGCTCGTTGCTCCAATTAGAAAAGTAGAGAAATTAACAGAAATGACGGATCAAGAGACTGCAGACCTATTCGTTGTCGCTAAGAAAGTGCAGAAAGCTTTACAGAGTCATTTCAAAGCACCCGCATTTGCAGTCACTGTCCAAGATGGGCTTGAGAGTGGTCAAAGTGTAAAGGTAGGACGGTGTACCAATTGGACTACCCCCAAGTGCACTTGAGACATTTTTATACTGCTTAATTACATTGGTATTGAATGGAATTTATTTAAATGTCTCCAATTTATAACATTTATCGGCGGTAGCAATAAAGATTACCCTTAACCCTACCCTTACCTCTACCTTCAACTCTTACCTACATCTCAAAACCAAAATATGCAAGTAATTTAAAACTGGATTTATACGAGAGGTAAAGATACCCGGTCAAAATGCTGGCCTTTGAGTTAGACTCCACAGCTAAACCGCAGAGTCAGACCACACAGTTATACAAAACTAATTTTGTTCTCTTGCAGCATGTACATGTCCACATCGTTCCTCGCTTCGAAAACGACCCGTTAGGGGATGAACTGCATCAACATTTAAAAGGACATGAAAACAAAAGAGAGGCACGACCGCTGGAAGAGATGGTTGTAGAAGCCTCCACATATGAATCACTTTTTCAATAATAACCTATTATTTTTTTGTACAGCCAAGTCTCGTTAATCAATCACCCGAAAAAGTTGAACTCATCGATGGGTCCGGCCATTTTTTTACCTCAATTTTTGACATCTTTTGTCTATTTCGATATTAATGTCTCTAAAGCAAAAATTCTTAAGGCTTCTGATTTTACCAGTCGTTTTTAGACAACTCAACAATTTCGCCTTTTTTTTTTAAGTGTCGGTAATCCGTCACCCATGTTTGAAAAAAATTCAGAAACCTTACAATTCTTTGCCTTAGAAAGAAAAAATTAATATCAAAATACCGTATAACCTCTATTAATCCTCCCCCCTCTCTCGTCACGGCGGTCGGTGGTCAACGATTTTTTACGGCTCAACCACCCGACAATTGGGTACTGACACCATACTCAAAAATATAGCCTTGAATCTCAGCTACATTTTTGAGTATGGTGTCAATACCCAGTTGTCAGGTCGCTGAGCCGTTAAAAATTGTTGATTACCGACCGTTGTGACGGAAGAGGGGGGGATTAATAGAGGTTATACGGTATTTTGATATTAATCTTTCTAAGGCAAAAAATTGTAAGGTTTCTGAATTTTTTTCAAACATGGGTGACGGATTACCGACACTTAAAAAAAAAGGCGAAAAAAGGGAAATTGAAATTGGCGAAAAAGTGGAAGGAATTGCGAGAAAGGAAAGAAAGAGGTTATACGGTAGGCAAAATATGTTTAAAATTGAGGTAAAAAATGTTCGGACCTAGCGGTGGGTCCAACTTTTTGGGGTGAAGGATCAACAAGACTTGAGTGTGTTTCTGAATTGAGTATACAATATATCTGAAATGAAATTCTTTTTCTAACAATAAGTGATCGATAGATTTCTTAGAACATAGACAAAAAGTCCAGACTGACTCAAATTGGGCTCCAATCGTAGTTCAATTGGGACTCAGTCGAACTCAAATCGAGGTTAATTTCTAAGTGGACTACAATTTGAATCAAATTGTACTACACTCGACGTCCGATCGAGCTAGAAAAGCTCGATCGTAGTCAAACTTGACTACAATCGTTATTTTCCAAACACCTCTAGTTCAAAGTTTAAAGAGAGATTTTGGACTCCAATCGGGATAAAGTTAGAGTTAGATCGAGTGGTTATTAGTAGAGAGTAGAGACCGGATTCGTATGCTAAAGCATATTTTTTTACACATATGCATTGTGATAATGAGTCGAAATAACGCATTTTTATGCTATCTCAGCTTCATTAGGATATATTTTACAAAGCATATTTTGGCACTTTTTAAAATGCATATTTCGCATTTTTGGCGCATATTTCAGCATTTTCGATAGATTTCTTATTGATTTTCTATATTTTGCTTCATAGATAAGCTGCTCCTTATCGTTACCGACGCGGCTGCTTACATGATCAAGGCTTGCAAATCTCTCTCTGTCTTCTATCGAAATATGATCCATGTTACTTGTCTTTGCCACGCTCTTCACAGAGTTGCTAAAGAAGTGCGATCAATATTTCCCGACGTTGACGCTTTGATCTCCAATACCAAAAAAGTAAGCGCAAAGATATATACAATGTTTAGTTAACTGCATAGGTCTTTCTCAAATTACAATCTAGAGTAGCATTGTTCGGATCTCAAAATTCCGCCTCAACCAATTCTAACTAGGTGGGGATCATGGATAGACACCGTGGTGTTCTACGCAGATAACTTCCAGTTGATTAAGACAGTAATTTTTGCGATTACTTCATACTGATTCATTTTCTTTTATGCTAGGTGATAGATTTACTTGATCCCGAAGATGCGGCCGCCATTGGACTTTCACAGAAAAGCTTCAATGATTCTAATGTCGCAGGTCAGCTCGCATACATCAAGGCCAATTTTTCAATCATCCCTACGTCGATCACTAAATCGGAGACCCGGGGATTAGAGCTAAACCAAGCCCTGACTATCCTTGAAGGGGTCAAGACGGCACTCTCGGGCGATACGGGAGAAAAGGGAAAGGGAGTCTTGTCAAAACTTGATAAGGTAAGAGATCTACGTGGCAATCCATGTATCGATCAACTTAAGGTTCTTCGCAATAATCCGGGACTCAAAAAATTAATCGTTGTGGCGAAAATTTTAAAAGGAAAAAATGCCGAAACGATTATGGATATGGAGCCGGCAATGCTAGCATTAATGAAGTTTGCACCTTTGGTCTCCTGCGATATTGAGCGATCCTTTTCAATTTACAACCAGATCTTGACTGAGAAGAGAACAAATATAACACCTGAACGTCTTGAAATCTATTTGGTTTCTCACTGTGAGAGAAAATAAATGTTCCCATCGGTCCATATTTGATTATTTCTCGCATATTTTGCCCATTTATAGCGCGTATTTTCCTTATTTTTAGCGCATATTATGGCACTTTTAAATGCATATTTTATGGCATATTTGACGATTTATTAGCGCATATAAATCCGGTCTCTAGTTATTAGACACTTTTGGAAAAGCCGATTTGGGGCAGGGGTATAATTGAGTAGTGCCGATATTGCAAGCGACTACCTCCTAGTATCCCCCCACAACGCATTTTAAGTAAAAATTTGGCGCCAATTTGAATTTTTAATGGTAATAAAGGATGTACTGGGTGGGGAAGGGAATGGATAGGGGCCACTTTTTCAGAAAAAGTTTTTCTAAAGGCTATTTAGCTGTTTTCGAAAATTTTTCCCGTCGTGCCCGTTGCCCCTTAACATGAAAACTATAAACGATTCTAGGAGGAGGGTTATACCGTATAACCTCTATTAATCTCCCCTAGATTGACACTATACAGTCAAACCTCGATATAACGAACCCCTGGGGACCAGCAAAAATGTTCGTTATATCGAGGGTTTCGTTATATCGAGGGTTCGTTATATCGAGGGTATTTAAATCAAAACCAGTTGTAGGGTTCGTTATATCGAGGTTTTTCAATATTTTACCAAAATATTTAACCAAAAACATTTTTATGCGTGCATCATTAACAACACAATTCAAATTTAACGGTTAGATTCAAAGAAATCTGTTATTCTGGACTGCTTCTGGTTTTTTTGGCGATCTTTGTAAATGGCATCATCCAAGGCATCACTGAGGCGAAGAACAGCCGGATCAGCAAAATTTTCCTCAACATATTGCCTGTCTTAAGACGCACCCGCTTTCCTTGGCTACCCATGTCGATTGCTCCAAGGACTGCTTCTTTTTCTTTTAAAATTCCACAGAGGGTTCCCAACGCTAAACCAAATTGCTTCGCCAATTTAGTTTTACTGCTTTCTTTCTCAGCAGCCTCGATGATTGCTTTCTTTTCGGACATAGAAAAGGCGCGACGCTTTTTTGG